>JBAMYA010051573.1:0-32098 GCA_037176975.1 Arrhamphus sclerolepis | reverse complement strand
ATTTTATGAAAAGAGGAAAAGTAAGTGCATAATAATTTTTACTGAGTACATTTTTTCTTGAAATGTTGTTTTTACTTTATCTTGAATATCTTAAGAACACATTAAAACCTTTTCTGAATTATTTTAACTGCATTTTACAATAAAATTCAAGTGTTGAAAAAATGTCCTCCGTAGTAGACATTTGTAGTTATTTTTTCTATTTTGTTCTGTTTTTTTCCAAATGACAAGAAAGGGATTCATTCTCTGAAGCAGAGAGTTTTACTTAAAATTGTTGAGGGAAACTCAGATATTCAGTTGTCTGATGAGGATGATCTAGATGAAGTGTTTGAGGAAGAACTGGACCCTGATGGATTATTTTAAACAGTACATTAATGAGTCCGTGTTTGAAGAAATGGCTATGTGCACAAATTAGCGTGAAATCCTTGTGTCTGGAGCAACACTAAAAACAACTCCTGAAGAGCTGAAGACATTCTTTGGAAATTCTATTTACATGGGCTGTCTTGGCTATCCAAGTATTCAGATGTATTGGGCCTCAAATACCAGAGTTCAAATTGTGGCAGAATCCATGTCAAGAAATCGGTTTTACAAGATAAGAAATTCTATTAAGATCATCAACAACCTTGATATTTCAGACGATGAAAAAAGAAAAGCTCTCTTGTGGAGAATCAGGCCCCTCCTGACCAAAGTAAGGCAAGGATGTCTGAGTCTGCCTAGAACAGGAAAATTGTGCATTGACGAGCAAATGGTTCCATTTACTGGCTGCTGCCCTGTGTGCCAGTATGTACCCAGCAAACCATACCCAACTGGATTGAAGGTGTTTGTCTTGGCTGCACCAACTGGTCTGGTCATAGACTTTGTGGTCTACCAAGGCAAGACTACTTTCACAGATACAGGAGGACAGGGCATTAGAGAACAAGCTGTGCTTCATTTAACTGAGTCTGTTCCCCAAGGGACCCACCTGTTCTTTGACTTCCTCGACACCCTGATGACAAAAGGGCTGACTGGGACTGGAACCTTCATGAATAACTGGGTTCCAACGGGTTGCAAGATCATAGCCAATAAGTCCTTCAAAAAGAAAGGAAGAGGTGCATCAGAGTTGGTAATGAGACGAAGCCCTCCTGAAATTGTTGAAATTGGTGGTTGGACAACAAGCCAGTTGTCATGGCATCCTCTGCTTATGACATTGAACCTCAGGACACTCACAGAAGGTGGTCTAAGAAAGAAAAAAGGTTTGTCCAGGTGTCAAGGCCACTGGCATTTGCTGAGTACAACACCAACATGGGTGGCGTGGACTTGGTTGACCAAATGTTGAGTTTCTACAGGATGGCCTCTCGCACTCGGAAAAGGACAGTGCGAGCAGTGTTTCACTTGTTTGATCTAGCAATCGCCAACTCATGGCTTCAGTATAAGAGTGACTGTCAGTTTCTGGGGAAGAAATCACAGAAGTTCCTTGACTTCAAACTGCTCCTTGATGAGGAGTTGATTACTCAGACCCAAGCAGGAATCACGAGTGATGGTGAGGATGACTACACTCCCCCATGTCAAAAGTGGAAACTACAGCCAAGTGCATCTCTTAGACACAATGGTGCTATCTATCTTCCAGAGATGGTGGATGAAACGCATGCATCAAGGTGCCGCCATTACGGTTGCCAGAGTAAAACATACGTGATGTGCACAAAATGAAAAGTATTCCTTTGTGTGTCGAAGAAGGGGAATTGCTTTATGAAGTATCATACCAGATAAGCACAACAAAGCAGTGAGGATGGAGCTTCATTCAAAGTGTTCATGTTTACTTTTTTAGAAAATTTTACAACAAAAGAGGTGTTACGAGTTACTTAACTTCTGATGACCTGTAGTCGACACATGAAATCTTTAATTTTTTTTTTTTTTTTTTTAAACGTTTTCATTATTCTTATTACATGCCAAAGACTGGAGAAATTGAAAAACAATGTGATTGAACAATATTTTTTTCCCTGGTAGTCAGGAGGCTAGTGCCTTATATGTGCCTGCACACATCCAGATTCTTTCCTTCAGGCAGGATACCGGGAAACTTCTACAGCTGGTTTTTAACAATAAAATTAAATTTGCAGTTTTTCTGAGCAGAACAAACCTGCTCATGTTTGATTTAAAAATGTAAATTCTCAAAGACATTTGGAATCCTGGAACTTGTAGTTCTTGGAGGCTAATTTTAGCATACTTAGCTCCTTGTCTGGTGTCAACCACAGTTGCCATGCTAGCCGTGCTATCTAAAATTCAACTTTTTTATTCTTAAATCAAACGATTTTATTGTGAAATGTTGCATTTCTCACTTTTTACTATTTGTGTTGTAAAACGTAAGAAAAGTGACTTGTTTTCATAAAATCACAAATTACCAAAAAATTTCAAATTTTTTATGTTGTGAAATTTAAACATTTGTCCCAAAATCCCAAAACTTTATCATAAAATTACAAATTAAAATAAAACCCAGTCTGTTTAGTAAACATAAATAAATAAATGAAGCAACTTTTTTATGTATTGTTTGTTTGTTTTTGTTTTTTGTTCTTTTAATTATGGTTACAATTTATGGGTGCAAAGAAAGATTAACTTTTGGAAAATCTAACTTTTTAACATAAAATTAAGACTTTGACCTAAAATTTCAAATTTTAAATGACTGCAGTGTTTTTGTTTTTTTTTGAAAAATCTAAAATATAAAAAATAAACATTTTGTTGGGAAGTTGTGATTGTTGTGGAATTGAGCATTTTTATTGTAAGAATTACAATATTGTTTTTAAATAGCAACATTTGTTAAACTGTAAATATAACACAAAATAGTTACTTTTCATGGTGAATTAAAACAAAATTAGAAAAGTGGTTGATGTTACAGGAGGTGTGTCTGTTTCTAAATGTTTTCATTTGGGCTGGGCACATTAAAGGGGTTAAAAAATTATTAATTTGGACAATTATTTTATTGCACATTACTTTTTTGTTTGTTTGTTTGTTTCACTTGAAAGTCCATTACTCAGAATCTGAATACAAATAGTCAACCATGGTTCACGGAAAAGAACTGGTAGGGATTGGAAAATGAAGAAAGGTACCGAAATTTTGTGAGGACATTTTAATTTTTTAACCTCTTCCAGACCACCACCCCCAGATACAACTAAAACTAAATCAGAAAAAGTCATTGTTATTGATAAAATTGCATCAAAATAACTTCAGTATCTCAGTAATAGCAGAGTTTAAAACAGGCTGATGCATATTTGTACTAGTTGAATAACGACTTACTATTGAATCTGTTTCTGAAATAGTCTTTAAATCAAAGATTTATTTTCAAGTAAATGTCTAAGAACCTGTTAAAGTGCACAAGAATGCAGGAAAATTTTGTTTTTATTTGGTTCAATATTTTATTTGATTATGTTAATGTTTAATTTGTGATCTGTGTAAAAGGGATACTGCTTTTAAAAAGCACCTGGTTTGTTTAAAGTGTTTGCAAACCAAATCTAATAGCTCTTTTGTTGCTACAGCATCACCCTTAAAAATAGAAATGTGTAATACGATACTTTTGAATTAATTACTGAATTTTGCTCACATCTGTCCACATTTTCTTCAATTAATCAGTTAAAAAAATTTAATAGTTGCCCAGCACTAATTTTCACGATTTATTAAGAATAAAATATGACTTTTTTTTCACTTTTTCCTCAACTTCATGATCTTCTTTGAGCTCAGAAGAAGGAAAGCTGAAGTGCTTCTCTGGTTGGTGGCTGATCAACGACAACAGACGAAACCGGGAGTTTGTCTCAATGAAGGAGGTCGTTTGTCATGTTTAAAGTTAAAAACCTCCTTCAGAGGTTATACATGAACACTAACAGCCTCTGGCCATTCAGAACATCGCTTTTGCCTCAAATGTGCTCACCACGTGTGGGTCTGGAGTGTCTCAGGATGCCGAGCTTCTGACGCTGATTTCATTTGGACCACGCTCCTCTGTTTGTTGTGGTTCCGTTCCTCTAATCACTGGGAATGCTGGGAACACCAGGACGTGTAAATATTATTACCTGCAGGGATTTCTGGGTAATCCTTCAAATGTAAACACTGATCAAACCTTCAAACGAGCTCCAATCATTCTGACGAGTTGGAAACATTTACAGAACTTATATCTCATTTTACAGGATTAGTATCAATTTTTTAAATTAATTTTAATGGTTTTATTTTTAATCAGGCTGACAGTTAACAAATGCCAAGTAATGGCTATATCTTAATGATAATGAGCTAGCTAAAAATGCTAGGTAAGAAGCTAGCTAACACACTTTAAACAGCAAGCCTGTGAAAAGATTCTTACAAAATGCTAGCTACCATGCTAGCTATCAAACACCAGCTAATAGCATATGCTAACTTCAAAGCTAACAAAAATTATATCTAACAAATTCCACCTAATGAACTAGCAAAGGCAGCCAACCAGCTAGCTATCAAACATTAGGTGTCACTCGAGCTTATATGCTAACTAAGAAGCTAGATAACAATTTTAAGTAACAAGCTAGCATACTAAAAGACTACTTGCAATTTGCTAGCTACCATACTAACTATCAAACACCAGTTAACAACAGATTACTATTGGATGTTAGATCAAAAGCTAAGTATTGAATGCTAGCTAACATCGTCATCTCATTGGTAATGAGGTAACTAAAAGTGCCAGCTAAGAAGCAAGCTAGCAAACTTTAAATAATAAGACAGTGACTGAAACAGCTACTTACCAAATTCTAAGTACCATGCTAACTATCTAGCAATAGCTAACAACAGATGCTATCAGATACTAGCTCAAAAGCTAACTAACAAATGTTACCTAGCATCTAGCTGACAAATCCAAGTTGAGCTAAATATCAAACACAAGCTTCTAAGCTACCCATTAAACATTAACTAACAACTAACAGGCTAGCTAGGAAGTGTTAATGATGCTGGTTATCAAACATTAGCTACATCTAATAAGCATTGGCTAACAACCTATCTATCAGATGGTAGCTTAAAAGCTAACTAAAAAATGCTATTTAACAAATTCTACCTAAGGAATTAGCAAAGATAACCAGCTAGCTATTAAACATTAGATAACACATTGATTTCAGATTCTAGCTTTAAAGCTAACTAACAAACACTAGCTAACATATCTGCTGATCACATTTCTCGCAATCCGCATTGCCAGCATGTGTAGTTTCCTTTGGCGAGAGGTGCACATCAGTTGCTGTAGTGTTTGATACCTAGCTTATTGGATTGTATTTTTTTTAGCTTGTTTCTTAACAGACATGTCCAGATGCATAATAATAAACTAGCATTTACTAGCTTTTTAAGGCGTGGTCCACAGCTAGCTTCTTAATTGGCATTCACATTCATGTTTGATAGGTGGCTCTATAATGGATGCCACTGTGGTATGCCTGCTGTTGTGGCTGAACTGCAGTGTGACCCTCTGACCACCACATATTTATATATATTTTATACCAGATAGTTATATATTTTAAACCTCTCCTCTCTCTGTCCTGTCTCCCTTCACATGTCTTACTTTACCCAGCTGGCTATCAGCGGGATGGTACCCCTTACAACTGAGCCGGATCCTACTTAAGGTTTCTTCCCAAGAGGGAGTTTTTCCTTGCTACATAAAGGTGTTGTTATACTTCTCTAGCACTGTCACTCTGTAGACACACAGTTGTATCCACGGAGACGTAGACTTTTGAGACTTCTCCATTGCTTAGCGAGTGTTGCAAACCAATTCACTGCCAGGACAACAGGTGGCATAGCTTTTCTTTTTAGAGACCAACCTACCATCCCATGACGTCTATGGTCAACAGCCATAGACGTTATGGAATAAATAAACAATAAACAGACTAAGGTAAATAAACAGTTGTGAATTGTTTGTTAACCTCATCCTGCCACACACAGACCTGTGGTCTGTTTCAGAAAGTGAGATTACTGAACCTTAAGAAAGAGGGTTCAGTTCAGCTTGTTCTAGAAACTGAGTGCTGCAGTAACTGACTCTAAACCTGATCTCTGTTACCACAGTAACTGACTCTGTGAACCAAACCAGTGGCCTATATCACAAAGCTTGATTTTGCTTTAGCGAGGTAACTTCAGGGTTAATCCTGGATTTTCTGTATCGCAAAACTGGGTAATTGCTTACCCATTTACATCACTGGGGTAACATACGCTGAACAGCTAAGCTGCTCCGTAGCAGGTTAACTCTCAGGCTTGAATCTAGGCCTACACAAAGCCCCACCCACGGGCCAATCAGCTTTTCCTGGGAAATGACATGCACTCCTAGATAGCATTATATTATGATGTACAGTCATTGGACAACACACATACATCTTGCAGATGTGGCCAAATATAAAAAATTTTATCGGCAAGACGTCACATGGAGGGCGTTTGCGCATTGGCAAGATATCGCCCAGATGTCCCATAATGGAAGAATACCATGGGTGAACATTTAAATGAGAGTTTGCTAGTAAGCGGCTGTAGTTCAAGAGGCTGAGCAACAATTTGTCAAGTAGAAAGTAGTGGGTTCTGTTCCAGGCTCTGCAGTCACATCTTGCTTTTAAAATAATGTATAGTTTATTTTTACAAGCATCAGCCCACTACTTTCCAACACAGCTCAATATCTGGATGGATTTGAACATTTCATTCATTGTGAACTTCCCATTGGGATGAATAAAGTATCTATCTATCTTCAGGACGCTAACTTGGAATATGGATATGATTTAATCGTGGCCAAGGCTTCAAGCTTTATTCCAACCTGACATTATTACAAGGACCAACTTACTGGACACAATGATGTTTTTATGTTTATTTTTAACTTGTTCCCACGTTCTTGACACCCCCAAGGGATTGCATCTGGGAAGATGACTTAATGAGTAATTGTTATACATTCTATTCATTAAAACAACACATTTATTTCATGGGATTCACAGCTGTCATCAGTACCAGATGTATGTATAACTTACACATTTACGCTGTCCGTTATGCATTGCCAGCCATTTTGTCTCCTTCTGGCAGTGGCAACAGTGTTAGATTTCTCACATAGGTTGTCTTTTTCTTCATATTTTATCGGTATGAGTTGCTGTTCCTTGGCAGTGACACACTCTTTCTCTCCCTCCTATGACACTCATGGCACTCATGATTGTGATTGGTCCACTACTTTGGAACCTGCCTTTCTTGATAAGATACCCCTGGGTTGAGTTACTGAATTGACAGACAGCGTCGTGATACCTATTACCCTGACAGAGGTTAGTTAGGGTACGTTGCACTGAATAGGTCTGAGTAGACCAGTAAAACTTAACTTTGCTTCATCATACAGGCCCCTGATCTCTATTACCACAGTAAATGACTCTGAGCTAAACCTGGTCTCTGTTACCACGGTAACTTGAGTCTGTGTGCTAAACTTGGTCTCTGTTACTACAGTAACTAATTCTGTGAATTTAACCTGGTCAGGTTCAGTTTTACTTACCAGTTACTTTTTGTCTCCTCTCCTTAATGAAGCTGAAATAGGTTTAAATTAATCAGAAAACCATCAAATGACAATCATTTTGAAGATGTCTGAACGACAACATGTTACATTTGCATCAGTAATGTATGTTCAGGATCTGAATAAATATTAGTAATAGTTTAATGTAGTCAAACCAGCCATGACTTGGACTCGTGACACCCTGATTATTTTTTAAGAGTGTTAAGTCTCTTTTTTCAGTTTACCAAAAAATAAATGAATAAAAACTGCAACCTTATCCTTCTGTTGTGGAGTGAGTAGTTAGCTGACCAATCACAGAGTCTGAGACGTATAAACTAGGCTGTGAGTGTTACCATTTGCTCAGGGATTATGCTCTGGGTTTCTCTGAAGAACTAGAGATGACTTTGTTGTAAATCAACAATAAAGTTGAATTGAATTGAAAGATAATGTAATGTAGCTAGCTTACTAGTTGTCTTTTGTTAGCTTGCCTTTAAGCTAGCATCTACTTAACAGGTTTCTAGCTGCTTTTTTTTTTTTTTGCTAGTTCATTAGCAATGAGCTCCCAAGCTAGCAATCAGTTAATGTTTTTTTTGGTGAACTTGTTAACATTGTTTAGCTAGCATTGATTAGCATTTGTTTGATTTTCTTTGAGCTAGCATCTGATAGTTAGGTACTTACTTAGTCTTTGTTAGCAAGCTTGTAAACTAGTGTTAAATTATTGTGCTTCAGACAGCATTTTATAGCTGGCTTGTTTGTCCATTTTAGCAGGCTTATAAGTTAATGTTTGTTTTAGCTTGCTTTTAAGCTAGTATCTAATAGCTAGATTTTCAAGTTGCATTTATTTTGTGGATGGTTAACAATGACTTAACAAGCTATGTTTATAGAAAGTGGTCATTTCAAGCTAGCAAACAAACATTGTATATCTAGCCAATATTTGATTGCTAGTTTTTTAACCTAAAGGCAGTTGTTATTGGCTGATACTTGTGAGTGACTAGTTTCAGATGTTGTCTGTAGCAACTCTTGAAATGTGAATCTTTTGAAATATATATATATATATATATATATCAGAATGAAAATTAGTTAGTATCAAAGATTAGCATGATATCAGCCGGCCAAGCTAAACTAGCTAACTTTTGATAGCTGTGCTAAGATGGGTGTGTTCTCGCAATGTTCCAGGTTCCACTTACTTGTTTTTGGATTTACTGGGCCGGCCAGAGTCACAGGCCACTGGTTCATGCTAGTAGTAGCCTTGTTAGGTCCTGTAGCTTTAGGTGAGCTTTCTTCAACGTTACAAATCGTAATTCCAATTTCAGGACTATAGGATAGTTGAAATTTCTGAACATGAACTCAGAAATTCCAACTTCCATCTACAAATGGAACTCACTATAATTCTTTCATGTAGTGGCTTTAAAAATAAGCTGACTTTTTTTTTATTCAGGCATGGTTTTATTTAAAGCTATTTAAAAAAAAAAAAAAAGTATGGGCTTTTACCTTTGTTTTATTATCCTTTTCTTTGTCTGGTATACTTATTTCATACTGAGACACCTGTCTTGTGAATAATGTTTCTCATTGTAGAACCTCAGACAGTTTGGAAATGGTTTTATTTTAGTGATCTATAAATCATCAATTGCTTTCTCTAAGACTAATGTAGATGTCTTACCCTTTTGGCATTGTCTTATAGCCTAGAGGTGTGCACTACAGCTGATGATTGGTTAATAAAAGGAAAAAGATTCCACTCTTAGGTAAATGGGGTTTATATTCAACTAATAAAAGCGGGTGTTATTTAAATGTTTTTATCGTAAAAGAGGGATTAAAGGTGGAGGGTGGCTGTGTGTAGCTCGTCCCTGTCAGTCTCCTCCTCCTGGACCAGAAATATCCTCTCGGTTCGGCTCCACCTTCTATGTAAATCTGCTCGCAGCTCCAGGCAGAGGACGCGAACTGAAGAGGAGGCGGTGGAGGACAGCTGCTTCACGGATGTGCGTCCCTGCGCCTTCGGTACCGGAGGTTCGGGGGTCTCTACGAGACTCCGGCGTTTGGACCTGACATTCTGGATGCGTCAGAGTGATCCGGGACCTGGGGACTCCTCAGGGACGCAGCCATGGGGGGGCACATGACGAGGAACGCCCTGTACGGTAGGAAACCCCTGATCCTCTCCGCGTTCTGGATCCGTGTGGGTCTTTCTGTTCAAATTCGGTTCTGGGTCTCATCCATGTTCTGGTTCGGCCTCCCTGATCCTCTACAGCTCTTTATCCTCTCGCGGTGACGTCACTCCGGTAATTAGAATGAGAGCTCTAGAGACGTGTGTCGTTTTTGATCCACGCGACGGGACAAGCAGGATGTCACCGCCTCCTCGCGCGCTACCGAGCCCCTCCATCCCCCCTGATGATGATGTTGTTATTGTGAGGTGTTCACGTGGTGCACGAACGCCTCTGGGAGTATGGATACCTGTGGGGTTTCCTTCTGTTGTCTCCAAGGTGTTTAAACCTAGACAGGTGACCTGCAGCAAGTTTCTGAAGGACTTGGTCTAGAACTCCGGGGGTTCTGGTGGGGGGGCTCAGTGGGAAAAGAATGATGGAGATAATCCATCACTCTTCCAGAAGAAGAAGGGAGCATCTGTGGATGTGAAGTTTAATTCACATAGAGGAGAAAAAACGGGAGGTAAAAATGTTTAACTTTTAATTCTTAACACCGTTGGCTTGAAAATTTTCTTTAAAAAAAAAACTCAGACATTCTCACTTAATTAACTTAAACATTTCAGAAAGAAACAGTATCATTTCTGACTATAGAGTCAAAAATTGTGAAAGAACCCTGAGAAAATTGCAAAACATGACTCAAAAATTCTGAATTTAAAAGGCTAAAACAAATTTTACAAAATGCTCAGAGAAGCCTGATTCTTTTTTATTTTACTTCATGGATTTTGGTGGAGAAAACCTAACATTTCCGACTTTATGTACTCAAACAATTTCAACTGAAGATGTAGAATTTCTGATTATAAATTCATAGATCTTAAATGATGACTCGATAGTCTCACAAATCTGAGACAGTAAACTGAATTTTTAAACTCACAAATTTGTGAGAAAACCTTTTTCAGATTTTAACTGGCAGCTCAAATCTCATATTCTGGAAAATGGAATCTCACTTTATAGTTGTAAGAATTTAAATTTGTTATCAATCTTCAGTTTCTTCTAGTTGGACTGGTCACAAACTTTAAACGTACATATAAAAACATGCCTCAAAGTCCTGAACCACCATTTCATTTACATGGAGTGGGCTACATTTTTTTTCCTCAGACATTTGTTTGCTGTTTCCAGAAGAATCTGTAATTATTTCAGAAAATGAATCAGAGGATGTTTGGAGTTTGAGTGAACCTGGAGCTGAAAATTAAAAAGAATTTGTTTCCAGTTTTCACTCAACAAACTGGAGGCTATACCCTATACTCCCTATACTCCTTATACTCTGTAAACTCTCTAAACTGTCTATACTCTCCAAATTCTTTAAACTCTCTAAACTATCTCTGTACTCTTTAAACCCTCTAAACTCTCTAAAGCTTCCAGATGAAAGGAAGAAGACCAGCTGCTTCTCAGGATCCAGGATGAAATGAGAGCAGGACTTTAGCTTAAAACCAAAGCATTGTTTTTACCAGAAAACTGGATCTGAGGTGGAATCCAGTTGTTCTGGTTGTTGCAAAGCTGAAGTTGTGTGTATTTTCACTCTGAATCAGATAGAACGTAGCAGTTTACGTCACCATGGAAACCCTCATCTGCCTCTCAGAACTCGTCACCATGGTAAACTGTCACTTAGAGCTTATCATCCTGCAGCTCCTTCTCAGTCCAGTTTGATTTTTTATTTTTATTTTGTTGCTGTTTTGTCTTTTCTGAGCTCCAACAGTGAACTGTTGATAGATGATACTGTAATTGGATCTCTGAGTTTCACTCATTTAGGAGGTCATTAGAGCAGATCTGTGTTTCTGAGCCACCTGACCGTCTACAGTTCAGTTAAAGTTTAAAAAATTACCTTTTATATGAATTTCGATGGAGCTTCAACTTAAAAGCTACAAGTAATCTCTTTTCTTCTGTAGACAGCAACTCGTTCCAAAATGTTGGTATCGGGATTCTCAGCCAGGTTAAATCAGAACTCAGAAACGTCAGCTAACAGTCAGCTGATATCCAGCAGCTGTACAGATGTCAGTATTCTTCTGTCTTCTTCTTCTCTGGATATCTGTATTTTAACTCCAGTTGGTTCCATTGTTCTCTCATACAGTAGCTGGTTGATCCGGTTTAGTAGCTGCTGGATGTCCAGAACTGATATCATCAGCTTATTTGGACAGAATGTTGGTGTATTCAACTTTTGTGGGGTGTCCTAGTTTCCCTGCTGATTTAAAGGCTCGGCTGTGCTTCAGGATGTCAATGAATTGATCTGTGATCATTCGTTGTCTGACCGTCCGGCTGCAGACTGGTTTGGTGCTGTTTTGTTTTTTTTCTTTCTTTCTTTTTTTGTTTTTGTTTGGGGGGGGTCACACTTCCAGGTTGAAACCTGCCACATGCAGTTCCTCTACTGACCACTAGGTTCTGGCTCCAGCAGTTAGTCTCCATTGACCTCTATGTTAAAATGTCCAACTTTACAGCAGAAATAAACAAACTTAATTCCAGGTACAAAAATAAAATGTTTGTTCTCTGCAGTTAGATTTAACGTCCATGAGAACTGTATGGGAGGTGAACTTTTGTTAACACATCAGATAAAATTATATAAAGCAAACAAACTAACCAATCAACTGGCCAGAAAACATATGACTGACAGCTCTGGGTCTGTAGCCTCTGCTGCTGGTGACCACCTGAGCATTCTAATTTAAGCCTCCAGATTAGTGTAATTACTGTAATCAGAGGAGGAGCTGCTTTACCTGCAGGATCCAGGTCAAACACCTCCTATGGTTCAAGGGGTGGGGGTGGGGGGTCACACCTGCTGTCTGTCTACAGATCAACAACATTCACTACAACTGTCATGGCCTGCTGAGACACTCAGGGATCACCAGCAGCAGGAAGATTTCATTTTGCTGTCATGAAGTTACTAAACCTGATCAATAAATGGGAAAAACATTAGTTACTAAACCTTATCAATAAATGGAAAGAACATTAGTTACTAAACCTTATCAATAAATGGAAAGAACATTAGTTACTAAACCTGATCAATAATCATGTTAACCCATCTGTTGTGGTGAGACTGAACCAGTGGAAATGGAAGTAGGTGAAACCATATCTAAAATTAAACTGAAGCTGTTTCTATGGCAACCCTCATCCATGGATGGAGATCATCTGATTTCTGTCTGTGAGGGAGAAGCTGGATTTAGAGGAAACAGACATTCAGGTGTGATGTAACTGATTGTTCTGAGGGACGGAAATTATCTGTGGTCTTTTGAGCATTGCCATGGTAACTGTCTCAGGTGTGAAGCATCAGAGGACAACGTTCTCCACAGCTAGATGGGGCAGTTGCGTAACTGTAGCAGCTCCATTCAGACGGTACACTCAAACACTGGCCCACTTTCCCACTAGGATCTCATTTGAGAGCCTAATGGAGCGTCTGAGTGGAGCGTCTGATTCAACAACACTGAGATAACATAAATCACAGGCACTGATATAACATGAGTCAGCATAGAGAATCTGAGCTGCAGGTTTTCTGATGGAAATAAAGAAGACGCCCTTGCTGCACAGCAATTTTACTAAAGTAAAATTATTCAGAAGACAGGAGTTCATCTTCCAAGTGAGGATGTCCCAGTGAGAACTTATTCCTAAAACAACTAGCTAACAGCATGCTGACAACTGGCTAACAGCTAATTAACATCCAGCTAACAACCAGCTAATAAATAGCTAACAAATGTATCTAACTAGCTAGCTAACAAATGCATCCAACTAGCTACTTAACAAATGAACCTAACCAGCTAGCTAAGTAACGCAAACTAAGTAACTACCTATCAAATGCAAAATTATTTAATTTACCTTCAGTTAATAAAGTATTTTTGAAATAAATTTGAATTGAATTGAACAGCGAACTAGCCTATAAATGCCGGTTAAAAAGTTAGTGTTAATAGGTTGTTTTCACATTCTCTTTTATTGTTTATGGTAAGTGCAGAGTTTGTTATGCTAGGCTGGATGGTTGGATGGTAGTTGGTTGATGCTTGGTTGACTGTTCATTGATGTACATGGTTGGAGGACTCTTGGTTGATGGCTGCTGAGCTTCTCAACGGATCCAGGAAGACATTTGCCTTCCAAATTCTGCAGGTATTTGAATATTTTACTTCTACCTATATTTGCATGTTAGAGCTCGTAGCTGAAGTCTGGCAAATGATGGTAGATAAAACTGCTGACTTACCTCTCTGTTGCAAGCAGATGCATGAAACAATAAAAGAAACAAATTCTAATTTTTAGATCACATGACTTCAAAACAGATCTCTTACAGAAACAATAAAAACATATATTAACTAAAATCTGGGTGCTGATCAGAGGATCTAGCTGCTGTCTGAGGTGTAAACAGTCCAGCTGGTGTCCTCTGGTCTGGCCTACCTCCTGACCCATCTGGACCAACCAAGAACCAGTCTCAGCTGTCTCTTAATACAGTTAAGAGTACAGGGCATATTAACTTTCAAATAAGAATGATTGTGATCAGTTAGGTCTCTATTCAGGACTCAGGGGTCAAGACAACAGTAAGGAGGTGATGACACCTAGCATTGGCTATACAATTCAACATGGATGTCAATATAGAGGATTTGTAGTGCTTATTACAGGAACTGCAGCCTCTAGTGATCACAAGAGGAATTGTAGTCTATGGTGATCACAACAGGAACCATAATCTCCAGTGGTCAGTAGAGCAACTGTAGTATCTAGTGTTCAGTAGAGGAACTGCAGCTTCGAGTGGTCACAAGAGGAACTGCAGCCTCTAATGGTCACTAGAAGAACTGCAACCACTAGTGGTCTTTGGAAGAATTGCAGCCTCTAGTGGTCAGTGGAAGAACAGCAGCCCCCAGTGGTCAATAGAGGAACTTTAGTCTTTTGTGGTCACTGGAGGAACTGCACCCACTAGTGGTCAGTAGAGGAGCCCTGATGTTGCCCCTTGTGTATTTAGTAAATCCACATGTTTATGAATAAAATCTCAAAGTTTTTCAACGTGCTTTTCCAGTAATTACAAATACATTTTTCTGCCTTCAGCATCCAGGAGGACAGAGTCCAGAATCAGAAACTATAAATACAGTCAGTGTAAACAAATACATCTGTGGCTGATGGCTGCAGAATGATCTGATGAAGACTTTAGATGTGAGGCGTTGCTAAGGAACGCCTGTTTCTCTCCACAGCAGCTGCGCCTCTAAAGCATTCAGCTCAACCCCCCTGGGGCCCCCTAGGGCTCTCCAGGGCCCACGTGCCCTGCATTCAGGCCTTGCTGCCGGAGAACAAAAGGCCGCAGACACACTTCCAGGCTGCAGTAGTGGAGGATCGTTAACACAAAGACAGCCGTGTTCCTGGACACCGTCGTCACGGCACTGCAGGACATCTGCTCTGGTGGTTTTCACCTGTTCTGGGTTGGTTCAGGTTACAGCTGCAGGATCAGACTGGTTGTGACCAGAGGAGAAGCTAATAGGATGACTGTCTGCACATTTAATCACTGAATTCATTCAATAATCACTAGACTAGCTCCAGCAGATAACCTAGACATAAAACACATTTATGGTTGTTCGGACTCATCAGTCCATGCCGGCTATTTTACTGTTTTAAATAGAATAAAATAGAATGCATAGAATAGAACAGAATAGAATAGTATATGTAGATTAATAGATTACAGTAGAATAGAATAGAATAGAATAGACTTAAGAAGAATAAAATATGAAAGGAATAGAATAAAGTAGAACAAAAAGAATACAGTTAAAAAAAGAATAAACAGAACTGAATAGAAAAAAGATTAGAATACAATAAAGTAGACTAAATAACATCACAAAGTAGAATTAAAATAGAATAGAAAACAGAATAGAATATAGTAGAATGAATAAAATAGTATAGCATGAATTAGAATAGAGTAAAGTAGAATTAAAACGAATTGAAAAGAAAACAATAAAATAAAGCAGAAAAGGCATTCAATAATGTAGAACAAATATAATGGAATAAAGTAAAATAAAATAGAAAATAATAGAATAGAAATATCATATCATATCATATACCAAGACCAGAGATTTTTTTCTCTTGTTTGTGGACTCTGAAGGAGTTTTTTTGTTTGTTTTTAAACTTCTTTCTGAACTTTAATCTGGCTGGCGTTCATCTTCTATTGTTGGTATCTGAACATCTGGAGCAGAAATGTTGTGATCAGAGCTTTATTTGGGTTTAGAAATGTTCAGGTAAATGTTGGCTCTCAGACTTTAGTTTCTGGGCCTTAGTTAGAGTCCAACCAGAATTCAGAATCCATCACAGCTGGCAGATGTTCAAGCCAGGTCCACCTGTTCCTGGTTTTAATTATCAGGACATCTTCTTCGCTGCTGAGGTTTGGCATCGACTACATGATGGAGGAAGATGTCTGATCCTGGTGAGGGAATCGTCTGGGTGGTCGACATTTTTTTTACGTCTAAATGTTTGCAGATCTGTGGTAGAGACTCACGTTGATGGGAGTACTCCCATATTTAACCTTCTTCCTGTTTCAAGAGCAGTTTTGAGAAAAATAACCTTCTTAGTTTACACAATTAGCTAAAAACCACAAAAATAATCCCAGTTAAATGTTTGGAGTTTGGCAGAAATCAGAGTAGCCCCGCCTGCTTTGGAGATTTGTAGCTCCAACCTCTTTGGAGCTCTGGAGATTTGTAGCTCCAACCTCTTTGGAGCTCTGGAGCTCTGCCCCACATTATCTATAAATAGGACGGGATGCATGTCCACATTTTGTACGTCGAAAAGTTGCGAATTTTTATTAACTTTGGCATACAATTAAAAAGTTTGTTGTAAAACGTTAAACTTTTAGGACACCATGACTTCTTTTGTCATCAATGAAAGTAAATCTTTGCCATAAAATCTCAAATTTTGAGATTTAAAATGTAAAACCTCTTTTAAATTTGAAACTTTTTGTTCTAATTTCACACATTTTTTTGTTGCAAATGTTGTTTCGATATATCATGACTTAATATGATAAACAAAAACCAAGAAGGTTTTTCTTAAAAAAAAAAAAAAAATCTCAAATGTTTTTAAAGTTGCAATTTTTTGACTTTTGTCAAACAAATCACAAATCTTCTTGTGATATCATGAATTCTGAAAAATCTATTTTGTTCTTCAAAAACAGATTTCTGTTGTAATTCTTATTGAAAAACCTTGACTTTTTGTTGTAATATCAAGAATCTTTTTGTCGATAAGGTTACAATTTGTGTTTGTCATGAAGTTACAGTTTTGTCATAAATTACAAATTTATGTTCTAATTTCACAATGTTTGCATTGTGAAAATTGTAACTTTAATATAATTAGGTTTTTTGTACTAAAATCACAAATCTTCTTGTAATTTTACAAATTCTGAAAAACCTTTTTTTCTAAATGTAACTTTGGACGACAATGATTTTTTTTTTTTTTTGAACATCTCAACTTTTTCTTGTAAAATCAGGAATCTTTTTTTTTTCTCCCTTTTTGACATAAAATTGTGACTTTATATTGCAAAATTGCAGCTTTTTGTTCTAAGTTCACATCTTTTTGACGTAAAAATGAGAAAACTTTGTCGTACGATTGCTATAAATAAATAGTAAATTTTGTATAATTGTAACGTTGACATACAATCAAATTGTTTTAAAGACAACTTTTTGTCATAAATGAAAGCAAATCTTTGCCATAAAACCTCAAATTTTGCAAAACTTATTTTTGTAAAATTTCAACTTTTTTGTTTTAAATTCACAACTTTTTCTTGTGAAAAATTTGAACATTTTCCTTGTAAAATACCAATGTTCACAAAATTGTAACAAAAACTTTCGATGTTAAAACAGCTGTTAACTGTCTCTCCATCTTCATGTCTCTTATTCGGGTTTGTGACATCACAAACGTGACAGCAGTCTGTGGTCCATTCAACAACTCTCCAGAAACATGTTCAATAAGTTTCTGTTCTCTTCTGTTCGTCCTCAGACTCCCTCGGAGGCCCGCTCCCAACCACGTCACACCGATGCCACCACAAACCTAAGCGGTGCCTGCCATCCCAGAGCGGTGGCCCCGGGGGGCCCCTTCCTGTCAGTCCGCTGCTTTTCCATCCCGACGCGAAGGGATCCCAGATCGTGATGGACCCGGCCCATAAGACCGTCAAGAGGCAGGCCAGCTTCTGCAATGCCATCACCTTCAGCCACAGACCCGTGGCACTCTATGAGCAAGTCCGCCTCAAGGTTGGTTCCGGTTTTATGGCGGGTTCATCCTGTATGATTTCTAGTCTTATAAGATTAATTCAATATATGTTAACGATGTGAAATCGGTAAATAATTACTTAATGCCTTGTTCACACTGTACAATTTTGGCCATCACAGACAAAATGCAAAATAATGGGGAAAATATGGCATCATAGCTCAAAACGGTGGTCGTTGATCACACATTGAGACAGGAGCAAAGACACAAGATGGAACCGTAAATCAAGCAGTATCAGAAATTTGGAGAAATCGTCTCAGTATGTGTCATCATGTTGCTGCCTCTACGATCTCTGTCAGCTAATGAGCAAATAAGAATGCACCATCAGGCGTTGTAAACATCAGCTGTAAATTAATTATTTACCTTCTTCACATTCTGTACGTTGAATCGTGGCTACAACAGAAATAAATCTGAGTGTATTTCAGGATTTAAACGCAGTGCCATAACCTCATTAGCAGGTTGCTGCTAATGTGCTAATGCCACGATGACTCTAAAGATAGCGTTGTCATAGTGGTGTTGGTATGCTTTGAAAATAAAATAAATATAATCAAGATAAAGCAGTGCCTTTCACATTTTCTTCCCCTTTCTCCATTGTATCCAGCACTGTTGTTGCTAGGCTACTGTCCTGTGTAGACACACTGATATTCAATTCATCTCATGATGTGTTCCAATTCAATTCAATTCAATTCAATTCAATTCATACATATAGTACCTATTTACAAGTCAAGAAACCCAGAGCATGACTCCCGAGCAAAGCCCAACAGTAGCAAGAAAAACAAGTGAGCTACAAATTTAATTCATGCCATGACAGAGCTTTTAAATTAATTAGCTTGTATGTCAAATCAATATTCACCACTGAAATTTATGGAACTTCCATTAATCCATTCCACACCCCCCAAAAAAACTCTCCAAAGCTTTTTGTTACCTGTTTTTAAATAAGAAAAATGTATTTATAAATTACAAGTATTGTTTAAAATCATAATAAAAATGGCCACTGCATTGTCAAGTGGGTAAGGTAGGCAGACCACGTCTGAGGCAATGACCTCAGGCAGCAGGACGCGCATTTGACTCTGGGCTTGCGAACCCTTTGTTGTGTGTCTTTCCCCTTCTCTGCTCTGATTCCTGTCTCTCCCCACTTCCAATAAAAGCCACTAGAGACAAGAAAAATGTAAAAAAAAAAAACACCATAATAAAAGAGAATGTAAAGAAATAAACTGGTTTTATAAAGTGTATTTACCTTGGAGATCAGATGGCTTGGACTAATGGAAGATGCTGGCAGAGGTGAAGGGGGAAGGAATTCTTTTCATTTTGTGCTTTTACGTTCGCTTTTGTTTGTTGCTACACTTTATTGTCGAAGTTAATTGCTAGAATATATTTATTTATTTATTTATTTTCACTTCAATTTTGTTTAACATAAAAAACGTAATCTTCATTGCCACTTTTGTCACTTGGCCAGATTTGCTTGCGACACCACGTGTCAGTGGCATGTCTAAAGCTTCATAATTTGCAACTCAAATTTCTGCTTGTAATTAAATGCAAAAACGCAACACTGTGTTAGCTGTTTAGCTAAGCACTTCGTTGAGTGTTTAGCTAAACAACAACAGCATTTAGTTAGCTAGCAACAGTTAGCAGTTAGCATTTATTAGCTTTATTGTTAGCTTGTTTCCAGCATTTGTTTCCTCCTCCTCAGTTATTTATTGACTTTGTTGATTTGATTGATTGATTGATTGATTGGAAAATGGATAAAAAGGTAGTCCAAAGGATAACATGCTGAAGTATAGTCTCACTCTTCAAATACATACAGTGTATAAAATGACAACTCACATAAGATAAACTATAGTAAGAGCTCACAAATTTTTAAATAATATTCATCTTGTTCCATAAGAACTGCTTAACCTGGCCTTTGAAATTTCCTCGTGATGTTACAAGTTTTGTAGGAGTTGACAGAGAATTCCATCCCATAATACGAGTGTAGAAGAAAGTTTCTTGTTGCATTATTGACTCTTGGCACTTTATATGAACTAATGGTGGCCCTTGTGTTATGATTGTGCTGTGTGTAAACCATGATTATATCAGAGGTTAATTACTGAGGGGCATGACCACTGATAATATTAAACAAATTATTTAGTTTGAGTTGTTCCACTCTAAAATGGATTGGCAGCAGACCACCTCTGACAAACTCTTCCCTACCAATATGAATTTGGGTAGGTGTACTTAACATGCACAGAATAAGGTTGTTTAGTACTTGGAATTTGTTTTTGAGTTTCACACTAAAGCCTAGTTTATACTTCTCCAACTCCGTCAATACACAGACACACAGAGCCCCATTGTTCATCTGAGATTGTATTTGTCCACTACCTAGATCTAATCTGATTTTAATTATGTTTTATTATGATAAAAAAAATAGGCAGTAGGAACCTCAGCACATGACAACATTAAAATCAGCAATTAATGTTTATGATAGATTTATAATAAGTCAAATAGTCTATAAAGTCTCTCATCTGTTTCTCTCAGATCACTAAAAAGCAGAGCTGCTGGAGCGGAGCTTTGCGTCTGGGCTTCACCTCCAAGGACCCATCCCGGATCAACCCAGACAACCTCCCAAAGTATGCCTGCCCCGACCTGGTGTCCCAGAGCGGTTTTTGGGCCAAGGCACTGCCCGAGGAATTCGCCAACGAGGGCAGCGTCATCGCCTTCTGGGTCGACAAGAAAGGCAGAGTGTTCTACCGCATCAACGAGTCCAGCCCCATGCTATTCTTCAGCGGTGTCCGCTCAGCCGAGCCGCTCTGGGCCCTCATTGACGTCTATGGGCTGACCCGCGGAGTCCAGCTGCTCGGTAAGAAGACAGTTACCACAAAAAACCATGAAACACCATGAAAACTACAGAAAAGGGCATGTAGCAGGTTTCTGGTTGGCTGATGAACATTTGTTGTGACAAACAACTGCTGTTAATTATTGATTTAGGCCCAAAACATAGATTTTTTTTTATTATTATTATTATTAAATTAAAATAATTAAATTAACAATCAAATTAAAACAAGGTAAAAGTTTGAATATTTAATTAAAATAAAATACATTAAAATTAGATGTATATATATTTTTTACAGAAATTACAGAAATTTTTAAAAATTTAAATAAACATTTTAAAAATAGAATTAAATCAGATTCCTATTGGCTGATCCAAGTATACATCACACCTGAATTAAATTTTACCTGGCTCCTATCAGGAAGCTGAAGCACAGCAGAGAGGAAGGGAATGGAGCCTGTCATGCTTATTTGTTTAGATTTTCACCTAGTTGATATAATATATATTTTTTATTAAATTAAAAGTTGTGATTTTGTGAGATTTAAAATTTTATTCAAATATTTGTTATTTTTATAACAAAAATATGCACACTTTATGATTTGATGATGAAAAGTTGTGATTTTGTGAAATTTTTGTACTGGTGCCAAAAGTTGGGATTTCATGAAATTTTATATGTTATGACAATAATCAGTTTTTTTGATTGTTTTTACAACAAATAATCTTGTGAAATAAGCATATTTACAGTAAGAGTTTTTGATTTTGCAATTTTGCTAATTTGGTGATTTTACGGCATAATATTGCTTTTCTACAAAAGAAATATTGTGACTTTTTTTCAAAATAAATGATGAGTACTTTTGATTGGACTGCAGAAAAAAATTTAATAAAAATATTATAATTAAAACAAGTACAGCTGCTATATTGATGAGGAGCTTCCAGCTGAATTCTATTCCTTTGAATTTACTCCAAATCCTTAAAGAGCTCAGATAGATTTCTCTCTTTAATTTAAATCCTGTAGTAAGTCATCTGTTCTGAGTCTCTGACAACCAAACGTACCCCCCCCAGTCAGTAATATTTAAATTCTACTAGTTTAAATGTTTTCCAGATTTCAAAAGTTTGAATGCCATCTACAGTGGGGAGAATAAGTATTTAGTCAACCATTAATTGTGCCAGTTCTCCAGTACTATGAGAGACAAAATGAGAAAAACATCCAGAAAATCTCATTGGCTGATTTTTAAAGAATTTATTTGCAAATTATAGTGGCAAAGTATTTGGTCACCTACATACAAGCAATAATATCTGGCTCTCACAGGCCTGTACCAACTTCTTAAAGAGGCTCCTCTGTCCTCCACGTGTTACCTGTATTAATGGCACCTGTTTGAACTGGTTATCAGTAAAGACACCTGTCCACAACCTCAGTCACACTCCAAACTCCACTAGACGCTGAAGCTCAGGGCCCACACCCCAGCCCACACCGGAGCAGTCCAGATACCCTACTCAAGGCCAGTGGCTGCCACCCAGGCCATGCCCCACAACCCCACCCACCGCCATGAGGCAACACCCCCATAGACCACTAAAGTCCCTACCAGGCCAGCCACAGAGCTCCCCAACAACGACCAGTCCCATCCCCTCACCTCCCACCCCCAACGACCACAAGAAACCCACTTAAATTCAGTACTTCTAAATTGTACTTATTCAAGCATCATCTTAAATGTGCACAACACACTTGTACAGTGTATGTGCATGTTTGGATATTTCTTTGTGTAAGCCCATTTTTATTGTATTGTAAATCTTTATATGAAGCAATCTGACCTGCCTACATTAGAAAGAACGATAATGCCTTTCTAATTACAACTAGGTTGATGTTTATGCTGCTTTCCCTCCCTATGTGGTTTTAATAATCTAACGTTAGTTGAACAAGATTCAAGAACAAAATAAAATTAAGATATTTTGTCTGAAGTCACCTTGCGTGTCATTGCTGCAGTCCATGTCCTGCTGTATGTAGCTTCCTTTCCAAAGCTAAAAAGACCTATAACCCTGGTCAGCTTGTAGTCCAGCCAGTTTCCTATTTCTCACTCACGAAGACGTGTCCTGAGATATTTAAGACTTTGCTCTGTCTGTGATCTGTTCTGTTTTTCTTATTAATCCAAAAATGGACTGTGGTTTTTGGTCCATCTTTATGGACCAATTAATCAATTGGCAAATGATTTGCTCTTTTTAAAATAGTCAATATCCATCCATCCATCCATCCATCCATCCATCCATCCATCCATCCATCCACCATACCCATTAATTCCTGTGCAGGGTCACAGGGATAGGAGAGCAAAAGGCAGGGATGGTCAATATCTGTCAAAGAAAAACTCAAATTGATTGACCTCAAGATAATACACTGTTGCCCATAAAATTGAAAAAAACAAAACAAAACAAAAAACCATCAAAAAAATAAAAAAAAACAAGGTTACACCAACTTTACAGGCAACAGTGTATATAAAATAAATACCCACAATGTTCAGAATAAAATGACTCAAGCAAAAGTTAGTATTCCAATTGATTCCATATATATTGTAACATTGTACTGAACTGAATTTAGGTTTAAAAGAACCAGGCACCTTAGTTTCTGTTGTGGTTGGAATATGAGACATTAAAAACTTTAATAAAACAAGATGAGAAGTATCTAAGGCTTTTGCACAGTACTGTAAATACATGCAAAATGCTTCATACTATATTTAGAAATTTATTTTCAACCTCAAATAATATATTTGTTGTGGTCCTGCAATTATAAGGTGAAATAAACTATCAAATCTATAATGTTAGAATTAAGAGACATCCTTTTTGGGCAGTTAACAAGATGTGTGCTTTTTGCCTCCACTGATCAGTTGAACTTTCATGGCACAAAACAACAGAGCAACTTATGTCTTTGTGTTGTTTTTTCCCCTTTCTTGTTGTTACAGTGACATCCAAGGCACATCATGAAATAAAACACAAGTATAAGCTGAATTCTTCATATGAGCTTTTTTTTTTTCCCTCCGAATCCATAAAGTAGATCAATGCACTGCACGTGCTTCATTCAGAGCAGCACACTCTTAAGTGTGTTACTGTTCAGAATAGACCATTATTTGACTAGCTGCCATTAGTGGAGCTAATTCACACTCATGTTATCAGTGACTGATAAGTAGATTGGAGGAGGGGTGACTGAAAGAGCTGGCGCTTGCTTTAGATAATGTGTCAGCATCTCTTAGCCGTGTGAATCGCCAGGGCTGATAATCACAGGCTGAAAACCAAAGGCTCAAAATTACTCGACACATTTGGGCACATTTAGGAGAGGGCCGAAAAGCCAGACTGGGCCATTACTGTGTCTGTCTCTATGAATGAGAATGGGTTAATTACTAATCCCTATTTAGTAATTTTCTGATACACAGCAGACAAACATTTCTTTGCTTTTATAACCATAATTAAATGTCATTACAAAAATTGGACATACTTATTAAATGTACCTGTAGCATGTACCAGCTACTAGGATCCTAGTCAGCATAAAAACAATGTTTCAATGGTGATTTTTAAAGGTTTTATTTCAAAACCAATACACAAAACCCAGTCATGACTGATCTGGAGTGACCTTGACTGGCACATGCAAGGCAGATGTGCCACTCAGTACCTCCCAGGTGCTGCCACCTGATCTGCTGCTTTACCTCTCCTCTGCAGCTGAACAGCACCACACCCCACCACCACGTACCCCCACCGCCCAAGTTAAGCTGGGGGGCCATCCACCTGTCAAAAAAAATGAGTAAAGATGTGGTAATAAATGATCAATTGTAGGTATAACTGCATCAGTAGGTTACTTTATCAGTCATTCTGTTCCCATATTTTTTTCTGTATTTTCTGTTGGCTCCACTTAAGGCCATGTTCACAATGCAGGATTATGGCCGTCTCAGACATAAGATGCACAATCATAGAAAAAATAAATAAATTAGCTCAAATTAGGTCATACATCTAGTGGTGAGACAGAAAAAAAAGACATAACCTTGTTATGATCAAAAAAAGGCTGAGAGAGATATCAGGCAGATTGAGAAAGTTGTAGGCTGCCGCTATGATCTGTCAGCTAACAAACCAACAGAAATGCACCATGAAATTATTTAAACATCGGAATGTTCACACAACACAGTACCAACGACAGCACCAAATACAATGGAGAAGTAGAGACGAATAATGTGGAACTGTAGTTCCTGCAGTCCAAAAAGTGTTTCTGTGGTCAACTTCTCCTTTAGCTTCCAGTCATGGTTTGCAACTTTATCCATCCATCCATCCATCCATTATCTGTACCCGCTTTGTCCTGTGCAGGGTCACGGGGGTCTGCTGGAGCCTATCCCAGCTCACTTCAGGCGAACAGCAGGGGTACAGCCTGGACAGGTCGCCAGTCCATCACAGATTTGCAACTTTATGTAGCACAAAACAAGCCGAAACAGTAAAGGGACAGTATTACGGCTAAAAATACAATGTATAGATGTATAAATAACAGGATTAAAAAGATTCATCAACTCTCCTCTATGTGACAACTGCCAAATGTGAGCAGTACTCCATGTTAGAATTTAATTTCATTTTTTTCCCCATCATAAATCCTTGACTTATTTCTTAGAACAGAGATGGAAATTAAAGTGTGCAGTACTTGTTTTTCACAAGATTCATAGTCTGGTATTCAAATATCATCCATGAAATGTTTTATAGCTTTTAATTTGTGAGATTACAGTTGAGATTCTCAGGCACAGAGTTGGTCAAAAGTCAGACATTTATCTGTTATGACAGAAAAACAAGTATTGAAAGGAAACCAATACCACTTTTTTAATAAATCTGACACAGAGAAATCTTGTGGGTGCACTTGCATTTCTTGTTATGCTGTTTAAAAAAATAAAAAAGTGGGAGTGTCAAAAGATAATTTTTGCCAGCTGTACAATAAACTAGAAGAGCAAGGCCTCTGCCATCCATGTGTTGCATCTGCAAAAGTTTTAAGAGGAATACCTGCTGTATCACACTGGCCAGTTACTTTGTATATTGAACCATTTTCTCAGAGTGAAGCAAAAATACAAATGAATGTATTCATGACTGAACCATGTTGACAATAGGAATATCTCCCTTGGATAAAAATCATCATTTGTGCAGCTCCTTGATTTTTATAGTTGTTTCTTCTCCATTAAAAGTGAAGCTCATTAGTAAGGTATAATTTAGATACGTAGCTCATGATGACATCATCTGTAATCTCATTCACCAATGTAATTTAGTGTATTTGCTCAGAAAGATGTCCTTGATATTTTCCTGCTTGTCACTTACCACTGTCAAAGATATCGAAAAAGTTAAATGATGAGATTCAGCAAGAAGCAGACACGGCTCATTTAAATTATTTATTAGATTTTATTGTCCACCAACCCTGTTTCAGAAAATTCTGCCTTTCGGACACATATGTTGTTATGCAAAATAAGGTTTTGATGGTTTACTCATGCAAAAATGTTTTTGGAAGGTGACCTCCCTGACTGGACTTTTACAGATTGAAGAAGCATTTTTTGAGACCATTGCTGCATTAAGAAAATAAATGATGTAAAATGAGTATCTTCAAAGGGGGTGCTTCACTGATTGTGTAATTGAAGTTGCTGTTTTTGTTTTTTGATGTTGTTGTTGATTTTTTTGACATAAGCATTGCTGTGGTTTTACAAGGGACACCCAGGTTCCTGTGGAAATGGTGGTATGATGGTTTTGTCATATTTGTAATATGTAGCAGTGGTTGACCAGAACAGTGAAGTATGTTTCTGATTCCTTTGTGTTCGCTGAAGGCTTCATTACTTTATTAGCCCTAAATTAAAAACTGTTGTTGACAACTCAAAGCTTTATTTCTTCTCCAGTGGGTCGTGTTGTTGAGTGAGACAGACAGGAGACATGACACCAAGACAAGACAAACAGTTCTTTGGTTCAGTATGATTAATTAGCCCCCAACTAAAAAGAAAAAATCTCTTGGTGAAAGATTCTTTTCAGTTTCATATTGAAAAATGTTTGTTTGTTTTTAGTGTGTTTTTTTTTTCAATTTAATCATTAATTCATGGTTGTCTCCCAAAATTTGGCACAAAGTGGTGAACCAGCACATATTCTTAAGTAAAAGACTCTTTTCTACCCAATCCTGACATGTTCTCCTGTCACAAATGAATCTGTTGTGTGTTGAATTTCTGGCATCAAGGTTGGAGCCTGTGACCCTGCTTAAATATTCCCTAAACTTTGCTGTCTTTCATTACTTATCCAGTTTTTTTTTAGGGTGTGGCTGGTGTCTGTCATGACCTAATGTGAGCCACCGCCTGATCTTAGTGGCACATGTGCAAGCACATTGAGTCAGAGATTACAAAAAAAAAAGTGAATTTGAAGATGTCTGGCTTTTTCTTTATATTGATTTTATGATCAATCTTAAATATACTGTGTTCTGAAACTTTCCAATAATCTTACATTCCTGTTTTTCTTTCTTTACCAAATGCTGCATGTCTCCCATTTAGCATAGTTTTTTTCTTCTGTTAGAAGAAATAAAATAGAAAACAATAAAGATGGAAATGTGTAATTGCAGAGAAAGCAGGTGTTTTTGAACATCTATGCTGAGTAAGACATGGAGGATCTGTTTGAACAACTTATGTGGGGCAGTGACTATAGCATCAGGTGATGACAGCATCAAATTTAAGATCTGTTTCAGACTTCAAAGAGCCGGGTTGGTGGAGACAGTGAAACTATTCTGTTTGTGACTGTTCGACTAAATAAACAAATTGTGGAGTGGACATGTGAGGTCTGACATGAAATAAAAAAAAAAAATTCTATTCTATTCTATTAATTATTTTTTAATTAGAAATAATATATAGGCAATTGCAGCTACTTAGTAAGCACAATAATGTCATAATGTTTGAACACAGATTTATTATTAATGCTGGAAATTATAGTAATTTCAGCTAACAAAAGACACTGTCTGAGGCAAGCCTGACTGAAAGAAAATATGTCCTTCTGCTGTGACGGTTTCAGACCACTTAGGCTTCAGGCATAGCGTGTTGAAGTCTTGAAGTCTGAAATGTCAAGCTAGCTCTGCTCCAATTTCTCCAGTAACCAGCTGTTGTCGAATGAAGGCCAACGCCTGAAGGAGTGTGCAGGCAGCTGCTTAGGCGACACAAAGAATGACAAATGCTATCTGCCAGCATCAATAAATGCACTGATACAAAGCTTCACACACGTGCACCTCTCAGCAGGATGCTAACTGTCCTCCACATGATGAGCACATGAACAGCTGCAACAGAAGCTAATGAAAAGCACATCTGTGGTCCGCAGTCGAGGATAACCTTCAGACTGATACAGTGATGAGAGACTAAACTGTGGAGTGGGATATTTGGTTTATAGCCACATCCAATAAGCATTGTATTAATAGGTGTACCACATTAATGCTCAAACACAATGACTCATTGGGACCAATTAAAGGTTAGGTATCTTAATCAGGTACACTTTGATGTGAGGACTGAAGGAGACCAGGCTCAAACCAGCAAACTTCTGATCAGAGGTTGATCTGTAGTTGACCCAGCCTTGAGTCGGGACAACCAATATTAATACCTAAGGGCTCTGGAAAAAAATGAAGCTTGTATCAAAACTCAAGCTTTGATCATAAGAGAAATGTCCAGGTCAGACACAGATTAAACTTGGAGCCTCACAGCAGGATAGATATGAACCTGAGCTGCATGTCTCCTATCAAGTGTATTTTTTTTAAGAGACCCTCTCCTGCCGGGTAATAATTTTGGAATTGCTAGCTCATGAATAACTCTAGAAATTCTCTTTGATATTGTGGTAATCCGTTTGGACTCTAAGATGAAAGATCAGTACACAGAGATGGTATTGTAATTACTGCCACACACTTGACTTAAACCAGTGGATCGGTTCCATGGAGAGAAAAAAACATAAACAAAACAAAAACAAAAAAAATGCAAGAACTGTGGTCCTGCAACAATGATGTTATATTGTAACTTATCACTGCAAAGGTGTGCTTTAATGTTTCATTTAGCAAATGCTTCCACAAGGATATTGGTGAAATAAAATAGCCTAGTTGAAAATACAAAAAACTTCTTAATAGTTTGTGAATTTATTCTGAATCATTAAGACATTTTTCCTTTGCATGTTATGCTCAAAGTTGCTTAATTCAACTTATCCTTCTTGATGTTACACTGTAGAAAATTCCGGTTCTTCTGAGTAATCTAAATAAATGTGTGCTGCAGAGCTTCAAGACATCAGAAAAAAGCCACTTATAAATCTCTCTCTATATATACATTATATTGCTAAACATATTCACTCATTCATCTAAATAATCAAAATCAGGAGTTCCAATCACTTCCATGACCACAGGTGTATAAAATCAAGTATCTAGTCATGCAGACTGTTTCTACAAACATTTGTGAAAGAGCGCAGTGAATTCCAGGTACTGTAATAGGATTTGTTCAACAGGTGGTGATGACACACAGCGCCCAGCAGCCTCTATGACAAAATTATTATGCATACACTGAACTAATATTCATACAAATGAATAAAAATTAAAACAAAGCCACAGGCCACTGCCACACAATATTCTAATTTTTATAATTTCAATAACCCCCTTGCCCCTTCTTAAAAAAATGGTTTGGTCAACACCACAGTTCATTATTCCTCATCAGAATTAAGTGGGCACGAGCAAACTCCAGCAGGGTGAGAATGGCCCCCATAAAGCACAAGTCCAGACACCAGAAAAGAGCTGAGAAGGAGGCCAGGAGTAGGAGCAGCAGAGCAGGGGCCAAGGACATCAAAATCTTTTTTCTAAGAATGGTGAAACCCTGGGAGTAAAACTACCAAGGGTGGCTGAAACAGTTAGCCAAGTTGTTCATTCATTTTATGTCTGAAACATTATCTTTGACAGGGTGCAGGCTGGAGCCTACGTTAGCTGTCATCTGACCACGTTACACTCTGGAACAGTCGCCAGTTCATTTAAAAAAAAAAAAAAGTTCCCAGTTCATTGTAGAGCAACGGTTCCTAGAGTAGCTATAATTGAAAGTTACTAATTTAGGGGCTATTACAGTGACTGTGTGTTTCACACATATCGCTGTCGGACAGTGCTCCCACTCAGAGGCTGCACTGAATTGAATTGCACTTAAGCTCTACTCAGTAATTATGAGCATCATATGAAGGTCAGTTACGTTACCATGATGTGTTCAATGTGGTCTTGTAAAATGTGTTGTTAGTGGGACATTTGAATACCCCAAATACAAAAAAGTTAAATGTTCAAAGATTTGTTGTTGTTTGTTTTCATAACAATATAAAATAAAAGACACCATAATAGCTGACAACAACAAAGTAAAAAAAGACTATTTAGTGGCAACCTCTGCCACATAGTGTGCAGAGGTTGCCAACTTTCTGCAGTCAATCACTACAGACCTCCAAACTTCATGTGGCCTTCTGATTAGCTCAAGAACAGTACATAGAGAGTTTACACTAACTTTTGAATGGTTTAAAAAAAAATTTTGCCTGGGAAAGTGAAGCTGTCGGCCAAGAGCTATAGTACTAAGAAGCCCATTTAGATTTTGTCCAAGAATAGGTTAGTTCTTTATCAGTTTTTCTATGAAACATAACATTTAATGTTTACGATATACATAAAGGAACAATAAACCTTAATGCTCTGCTGCTCCAGAATCAGCAGTGGCTGCTTATTCTGAGTTTGACAGCAGATGGTCACCACAGCAGTCCAATGATGCTTTTGATGGTGAGTGAGTGATGTAGACACTGGTGGGCTGTTTTGGTTTATTAGTGAAATTCTGTACCAAAGTCAGCAACTAAGACATTAATCAACACCTTGGCTATTTCATTTATATAATCAATAGCAAAAAATAGGCTACATTTTTTATAACTCAGTTTAGGTCACTGTTGCTGTTGACAGAGCCAGGTCCAGGTTCCCAAACCAAGGCATCTGTGAGGAATTTGCTGCAATATTGAAAATCAAGGATTTAAAAGATGATCAGATTCATTCAGTTTGCCATTAATTAACAAGCAAACACAAAAAAGGATCTTAGTGCAAATTTAGAAAGGGAAGTGCAACATTTGAGGTCTTTTTATAGTGCCACATTTTCAGACTGCCCCTTGACCCGCTGAATTCCATTTATAAACTTCAGCTTCAGAGTATTTTTGGTGAAGTATGTGTTGCCATCCAAATCTTCTGTACATTACCTGTGACTTTTGCAGGTGGAGAAGGGGCATTTAGCAAACTGAAACTATTTAAAAACTATCTCAGATCCACAACAACCCAAGAGAGGCTAAATAGCCTTGCTAGACTTACAACTGAAAGCCGGGAGTTGGACTTCAAAGACCTCATCAGCAAATTTGCTAACGAAAAGGCCCTCAACATCACCTGCGCCATCACCTGCACCACAGTTGCCAACTTTCTGCAGAGTCAATCACTACAGACCTCCAAACTTCATGTGGCCCTCAGATTAGCTCAAGAACAGTGCATAGAGAGCTCCATGGAATGGGTTTCAATTGCCGAGCAACTGCATCCAAGCCATACATCAGGAACTGCAATCCAAAGTGTCAGAACCAATGGTATAAAGCACACCACCGCTGGACTCTAGAGCAGTGGAGACACGTTCTCTGGAGGGACAAATAGCGCTTCTCCATCTGGCAATCAGATGAACGAGTCTGGGTTTTGCCAGGATAGTACTAGAATACCTGTCTGACTGTATTGTGCCAAGAGTAAAGTTTGGAGATGGCCCCTTCCTCCTGCTTCCTGTGCACCAGTGCACAAAGAAAAGGTCCATAACAACATGGATGAGAGAGTTTGGTGTGAATGAACTTGACTGGCCTGCACAGAGGCCCGACCTCAACCCTACAGAACAGCTTTGGGATGAATTAGAGTGAAGACTGAGGGCCAGGACTTCTGGTCCAACATCAGTGTGTGACCTCACAAATAAGGTACTGGAAGAATGGTCAAAAATTCCCATGAACGCACTCCTAAACCTTGTGGACAGCCTTACCAGAAGAGTTGAAGCTGTTATAGCTGCAAAGGGTGGACATAAGTCATATTGAACCCCATGGATTAAGATTAAGCTCGCTCGTACTTTTATCTCAGACAAGGAATTTTTAGGTTGTTATTTACCTGACATGTTTCGCCGGAAATCTTCTGCCTTCATCACAGTGTCACATGATGGTGTGTGACTCGTCTTTATCAGCTGATATTTAATGAAAAATGCAAGTTCATTGCATTGTATTGCACTGCTGCCTAACCCTAACCCCAGGTAAATAACTGAAAAAATCCTTGTCTGAGATAAAAGAACCAGTGAATTTAAATAATAGCCAAAGACAGAATAAACTTTATTGAGTTCCTATGGATTAAGAATGGGATGTTCATATGCGAGTCAAGGCAGGTGAGCGAATGCTTTTGGCAAT
>JBAMYA010051572.1:0-60087 GCA_037176975.1 Arrhamphus sclerolepis | reverse complement strand
CAGGCCAAGCGGACGGCAGCTCGAGCAGTTGCAGAAGCAAAAACTCGGGTCTGGGAAAAGTTTGGGGAGGCCATGGAAGAGGACTACCGGTCGGCCTCGAAGAAATTCTGGCAAATCGTCCGGTGCCTCAGCAGGGGCAAGCAGGTGGGGAGCTGTTGAACTCAACTGGGGATATTGTCGGGTGGTGGAAGGAATACTTCGAGGATCTCCTTAATCCCACTGACACACCTTCCCTGGAGGAAGCAGAGGCTGAGGACTCAGAGGTCGACTCATTCATCACCCAAGCCGAAGTCACTGAGGTAGTTCGGAAGCTGCCCAGTGGCAAGGCTCCGGTGGTGGATGAGATCCGCCCTGAGTACCTCAAGTCTCTGGATGTTGTGTGGCTGTCTTGGTTGACACGTCTCTGCAACATTGCGTGGCAATCGGGGACAGCGCCTCTGGAGTGGCAGACCGGGGTGGTGGTCCCTCTTTTTAAAAAGGGGGACCGGAACATGTGTTCCAACTATCGAGGGATCACACTCCTCAGCCTCCCGGGAAAAGTCTATTCCAGGGTTCTGGAGAGGAGAGTCCGGCTGATAGTCGAACGTCGGATCCAGGAGGAACAATGTGGTTTTTGTCCTGGCCGTGGAACACTGGACCACAGCATGATATAACATAAATACCAGCACATCTACACAGCACAGTAGCCTAGCAACCGTAGAAAGACACTTCTTTTTCTTAATTTTATTTATTTTCAAAACACATTAGCATCACTACGACAATGCTAATTTTAGAGTCACTGGTAAATTAACATGTTAGCAGCAACCTGCTAATGATGAGATGATGCTGCGTTTAGATCCTGAAATACTCATATTTAGTTCTGTCGTAGCCATGACTCAACGTAGGCTATGTGTTCAATCACACAGTGGAACATGCTGTTAAATATTTACTGATTTCACGTTGTGTAATGTGACTTTAATTAATCTGATAAGACTAGAATCATTGAACAGTGTGAACTCAACATTAGAGATTGCAGTGGATTAGGTCCATCTCATTTACAAATGTTAGTGGAAGTTTTCCAGATATCTCTAATGATAAAGGAAGCTATTTAAGCAGTAATCTGAACATTATTATGTATATTTGTCTAATACTAGCAAACGGCTAATGTTATGGGGTTTTTTTAGATGTTATTTGAGTGTTTGACCACACAGTTATTCTCAAATTCTGGTGCAAAAACAACAAAAATCGCTGGATTCCATTTTCATTATTTTGGCGTCTCTCCTCAACAATCTCCTGTTGAGTAGTTTACGTTGCTCTGATTGGCTGAAGCACTAACCAACTGCATGCAGCGGCAGTTTGAGAAACAACAGTTGGTCCTCCTGGATTAGGGGGTCCTGTGGCTCGTTTTCAGGCCCTACATCTGACCAGATGTGACTCTGATCTATCAGTGTTAGAAAGTATAACCTCAGACAATAATGTATATTTTTCATTGTGCTGTTACGCATTTAACAAAAACCCCTTCTGTCTTCCAGTAATCCTAATCAGCTGGTGTGCAGACCTTTATAACGTAGGATCCAACAGCAGAGTTGGTGGTGTTTCCTTTACCATGCCAAAAAATTTTTGTCACATTGATGAATGACCATTTTTTATCCACTGTACCATTATTTGAGTTTGTATTGACTGATATAACGAGCCACTGATGATTTTACTTTGTATAATTATACAAAAATGCTGGACTAAGAGTAGGGACGAGTGTAAAGTTGCAGGTGGACAGGCTCACTTTGCTACATGTCTGTCAATGATACAGTCGGTCTCTTTCGTTCTTTTTTTTAAATTTTTTTTATTTAAAGACCATTTTCATAATTAAGTTTTTAGTTGAGAGGCATGGCATCCTTCATCATTAAAAGCTTTCCTTGATATGTGAGTGTATATGTGTGTGTTACTCTCATCCCTAGAGCAGTGGAGATAACCCATAAGCCAGTGCTGCGTATGCCAAACAGCCCAACTCGTTCAGGCGCACATTAAAAGCAGGAACTGGTCTGCATTAAAGCTACAGGAGGTTGATATCTTTTCCAATTGCTTCGACATTGAAAGCCAGTTTTTAAGCTGAATCACAGCCTGTGTGTTTTTTTTTTTTTGTTTTTTTTTGTTTTTTTTTTTTGTCAGACAGCGGTCCATCTTTTTAAGGGGTGCTTAATGTTCGGTTTTCCTCCATCATCTCACATTAGCACAGTCGGGAGCTGCAGGAATGATTTGAGAGTGAATGATATCAGTGACCATCAGAGAGAGAAACGGAGGTGGAATGAGGAGGATGGGGGGTGGAAGGTCAACGCAGCGCTGTGATGCTGTGCTGGGATTGATGCTAGCAGCGGGGGGGAAGGGGAGGTGGATTAAAGGTATTAAGCAGACAAACCGAACCCTCGGTTCAGACGCTGTAAATGCTGTGATATTTGCTCATGCGCACACCAACGCCCACTCCACCCCCAAACCCCCCCCGTGTGCTGACGAACCAAATCCTATAAAGTGCAATTAACTGCTCGACTGATCACAGTTATTACAGTGACACAGCTGTCAGCTGGAAGATGAGAGGAATGTGGAGAAGATTTTTGATTTTTGTTGCTTGTGCTAAAAAAGAATTAGCGGATATTCGGTGCAAAATGCAGAATTTGGACGTTGATGGAATATTGACTCAGCTAATTGGCTGGTGACGCTTTCCAGGAGCAATTTATTTTGGAGTGTTTAGAGCTTTGGAGTCTTGAAATGAATTTAATCTTTAAAGCACCACTGACATAAATATGATATGCACTGCCACAGATCCAAACTTAAAAATATTTTTTTTATTATAGAACAGGTGTGCCATTTCATCCCAGGCCACATCATCAACATGGTTACCATTAAAGGTTTATTCTTAATTTTATCAACCTGTGTTGTCAGATTTCATGCTAGTTCCTGGAGTCGGTTGCAAAATTAAAAAAAATAAATAAAATTTTTTTGTTTTTGTTCAAAAATTAAAAACTTTTTTTTTTCTTACTCAAATCACAAGTTCCTTGCAAATTGCCAAAAAAATAAAACCTTTTGCGTAAGTTGCAAAATGGTTAAAAGAAAAGTTTACCTTTTAAGAAAAATAGTCAATTTTGTCATAAAATTTCAAATTCAGGATTTTTTTATGTACAATTACAAATATCACAAAATGTAACATTTTGAAATAAAATATAAAATTTTTTATTATTTTAACTTTTTCTCTTCAAATTTTTGTAAAAATTGGACAAAAATCATAAGTTTGGACAACTTATTAGCAACTTCTTGGAAAATCATTAGCCAATGTTTGTTAAATCAAGACTTTTTGACTTGAACCTTGTCTTTGCACGCTGTCACAGACCACATGAAGCGGCTGCGTTCGGCCCACAGGCCTTGAGTTTGACACATGTGCTTTATAGATCTAATTATATTTTTGAAATCTTATTTTAGGGTTTTGCTCAAGGCCTGTCTCAGCTCCTTTCCTCTCTCTCTTTCCCTCTCTTGAATCACCACCACTCCTGTGCAGAACCCTGATTTGCTGCCAGGTTGCCTTGGCAACGGGCCGCAGCACATAAACCTGCTGATGTTTTGGGGAACGCTACACTGCAAGGCAGGAAATCTTGTGCATTCCTTATCTCTCAGCCGTTGGACGGTGCGGCTGCGGTCCTCGGTAGGGAGCGGGAACCGCATGAGCACATGGAGGCCCTGTTTTTCTATTTGCTCCTTTTTCCACCCTATTTAGCCAGAGATAAACACAATCTGTGAGGTATGCACAACTGATGTAGGTTTATACTAGTAGTTGGGGGAGAAATGGAAGATTTTTTTTTTTGATTGGGAGGGAGAAATAAGAAGTAGTAATGTCTTGGAAAATCTGGAAAATTTCAAACCATCTGCTTGACAATTGCTAAATTTCCCAATTTCATCCGCTGACTGTCCATACACACTGATTTTCTTTTTCTTTCTTCACATTCACATCTTAGAGGCTGAAGAAGAAGAAAGGGCAGCCCCTGATCTGAGGTCTGAGAATGGAGGGAAGAAGCCCTGCTGTGATGGTGTGTTGTGTACATTTGGACTCACAAACTCCCTTGGAGTGTTGTTGACAAAGTAATAAAACAGACACCGACCATAAATCTTGATTGGCTACCTTCCAGTGCTGCGCAGTACATTTCCCAGACTTATCCTCTCTTCCTTTTCCTCAGTAGATGGAAAGTCTATTTGTCGATGTAGTGCTGATGTACTTCAGATAAACAAGACATGGACAGCATTGTAGTTTAGGGTTAAGAATTAAGAATTATACCTCGATGACTCTCGCTGTAACAGTGCAGCGACACAGCGAACAGTTTAGAGTAGAGAGTCTAAGGCGAGACGCATGTTACTCTGGGCCCCAATCTGTTTTTGCAGCCTGCCCATATGGAGGAAGTTCTTTGAGGGAATTTGTTTGTCATTGATTGTAATTTGTTTGTCCTACTCTTTGATCCAGTTTTGGCTTTGACCTGTGAAGATCTATGTTTGAGATAGTCTTTTAAATCTTTGTCTCTTTTTGTTTATAATTACTCTTTGGGACCCGTTGCTGCAGTCATTGTTCCTGCTGGTCAGTTGAAGGGACAGTCAGTCAGAGTAAATTAGCTCTGGTTTTAGTGTTCAGTTACGGACACATCATCAGTAGTTCACCTGGGTTTATTACCACCAGACGCTCTCCCCAAGGAAGGCCCACAGAGATTGATTAAGTCTCTGTTGTGTCCTTAAACCATATTTTATCATCTTAGTAGTGATATATCAAGTCAATTGTTCTTTAAAATCTGCATGTAATTCTCCTGATAGATTAGATGACTATTGCAGGTTGAAAGTTTTGGGAGTAGTATTCAGGAGGTGTAAATCTGGTCTCCTCGAGTTCTGTAACATTTGGCATTAATTTCCTCTTGGATTTTGTCGTACTAAACCCAACTAAAAGCTGTTAAGTGTTCGGTTTGGGTCATTCCATAAGTGTTTTCAAAGCACCAGGTGTAATTTCTGGACAATGGACAATGAATCAAGTTTAATGATAGATCTGTGATAGTTAATGATTTTTGTTTAAGTGTGCATGATATCTTTTTCTGTTGGTTAGTGTTTTGGCGTTTTAGCGAAGCCATTCTAACAATCAAAGTGAAGTCACCAGTGAGCTACATAGTTTCCTGTAGTCAGGTTTGGTCTTATTTTCTTTTAATTACTTTATAGAACGGTATTTTAAGAGTCTTTGCTGGGTTCGGGTTAGGGTTTCACTTCAGTCTAGCAGTGCGACTTGGATCAGGAGCTGGAGAGAGTTGACGAGCTTGAAGTTGCTCAACAATCACTGTTGGTGGTTATTGAAGAATCTGCTTTGGACTCTGTCAAGAGGTCACCGAGTTCCTATATCACATCTCAGGGGTGAACATTGTGCACATAATAATGCCCGTTCCCGCTGCAGTCCCGCTGTCGCGGGAGGAAGAAAGAAAAGTCGCAGTCATTGTTCAGTGAAGGAAACTAAGATGAGGGAGAGGAAGAACAGCAGGGGAAAAAAAACGTGTTGACCCACATTTTTGTTGCAGCGTGCCGTGGGACAACAATTTGAGGCCCAACCTGACCATTTCATTTAAATAGCATGTAATCGGAACAGTGTGTGTTGATCTTTGCTGCCAGCGCAGATGTGATTAACTCAGATTTGTACGACTGGGGTCAAGGTTTTTCTGGAGCAGGTTTTCATCCTGTTGAGGTTGCTGAATGAGACAATTGCTCATTGTATCACTACCTTTCTTTGTACTCTTGTTTCAGAAAACGTATCCCCTTTTGCAGCATGGGTAAGAAAACATCTGAAGTATATTTAATATGAGCTCCATACAGTGACCGAGTGAAGTGTATAGCGTTGACGTAAATGCGGCTGGATGCTACACTCAGCTGGAGTCAGAATGCCTCGGAGGAGTTCAGAGGAGGTCACACTGTTGAGTGCAGAACTAAGAGGTCCTGAAATTTTTGTGCTCTTTACTGCCGATATTCAAGAGCTAGTGAGTACCAGATGAAGTCTCATCTTGTCTATTGTTAACAGATCCTATCAGGGCTGTCCCGGACACTTACACCAAATACAGCAGACTAAACTACACAGCTCAACGAGTACCTCTCGTCATGATGGACTTGTTCTGAACAGCAAAGCTGAAGCATGTCAGTGATGTAGGGCTGCAACAATGCGACGGCGTAATCGATTGCATCAACTATGTAAATATGTCAGTGCAGAATGCGTCGTAATGCGTCACAACACAGTGACAATGGCGAGTAAAAGTGTCTTACATGCATTGAATGAAACTTCTGCCTCCAAAACCTGGATTCGAACATCTCAGGTTTGGGAATTCTTTTTTAAGGAGGAACCCAACAAAGTGTTGCTCTGCACGCTCTGTAAAACTGAAATGGCATATCACAGCAGCACAACCCCTATCTGTGAGCATCTCAAAATAAAACATCCTGTATCTCTTCAACTTTTAAAGGTTAGTGTCATCACTTTAAATTTATTTTTGGCTGCTCCTTATTTGGGCTCATGACAGCGATGTGATCCACATGAATCGTTTGGCTCAGGTTCTATGCCGGATGCCCAACTGCTGACATGGACTCTAACTTGGCAGTTTTTTATTTTTTTTATTTTAACAACATTTTGATGTTGACTGTCCCGACATGATACAAAACAATCTAATGATCCATAAAAAAAACCAATAATAATAAGAGCACTGAAGCAGTTGATGATGGAAATCTGGATATCCATGCATTAAGTTGAAGATATACATTTTTGTGCACATTCACAATCTGCATAGATAAAAGCAATATGCAGTTCTTGTTCAATTTTCAGTGCAAGTTTTATATTTTGGAAAAGGCGTCTACATAAGGTGCATTGTCATGTACGAGTTGCATGAGTCATCTACTTGCGTCTTCACAGACTTTGAATGGTGAACGGTGACGTCAGATGTTGCTGGAATGAATCCTGGGTTGCATAACACATCAGTGAATGTATCAGCCAATCAGGTTGAGGCTAGGCAGCAAGTGCGAGTCAGTGAAATTATGCGTGTGGGCTGGGCTATAGCAGCTCTTATCTGTCTATGATTGGACCACACATTACAGGAAGATGGAGAAAAAATTAGTAATCGCTGCCTTGAGCCGATGCCTCTAAATGACAAGTCAGCTCGTATCCAGTGAGAGCCAGCTCCCCTCTCTCTTCCTTTAATTCACCAAACCTTTCCACAGAACATAGCTACTAGCAGTTAGCTTGTCAACAAAACAAATAACTCTCTTCCTGCATATTTCAGCAGAAGCTTAATTGTTTTGTTTCTGGTCATGACGACACTAACCCTCATATACCGTAGTTTTATTCCCAATATAGACGCCCACTTTATAAATGCAAAGATAGTTGTTTTATGGAGGCACCAACAAACGTAACAGATCTGTTCTTAAACTTTCTGAGGGGCGCAGATGGTGGGGATGTGTTGCCGTCTTATATTTATAATTAATTGCCATATTAGTTAGATGACAAATGTCTTTTTCATGGTTGTGTATTTGGTTGTGTACATTTATTTTTGGCCTGTTGGGAGTTCTTGTGAAATTTAAGTGCAAACACTGAAATGCTGTGTCAGAAGTCAAATAGCACACATTCCTTCATGGGGTTCTTGCTTTGGAGGAATCTGTGCTGTTTGTTGGAAAGATTATATTAAACTACAAGGCTGAATTTTATGAAACCTTGTGTGGAGTTGGAGCACGGCAGAGGAAGACTGAACACAGGAAATGAGAACTTGAAGCTGGTTTGCTTTCTCACATCTGGTTGCCCCCCAGTTTTACTTTATTACTTTTCCATTAACAAAATCTGTAGACACAAGTCAACAAAAGAACAAATGAGCTGTATTTTATGAAGTTCTTTTTGTGTTTTGTTTTGTTAGAGCTGCATTTTTGTGAAATCATGTTAAACTTGGAAGTCTGGGTCCAGAAACAGGACCACAGTCCATGGTGTTTCCTCTGAACAAATGTGTTTGGGTCTAAAATTTAGCCTCTGCTAGAAGCTCTTAATAGTCCTTCATACTAAATAAGAAGCTGTAAAAGTTGATCAGTCAGTCAGATTGCTTTTAGTGTTGCCTCACTAAGCTTTCATCCGTTAGAGTTAGAGTCTTGTCTGTTGATTGTGCAGAGTGTCGTAGACTTCATGCAGCAGATAATGAACGCGTCTGTAGTGTTGTGTGTCATTGAAAAGCCAGATGAATTTCAGGGGCACGTGCTGACGGTCTGCCGCTGCAGGAGACTGTTCTGGGCTCAGCTGGCCTTAATCAACACAATTATTTACCCCTCATGTGGGTAATCGGTCCTCAATGGACCCCCTGAGTAACGCCACCCTTCCACTTCTGTGTGCTAACACCCTGCGCAGCATGGCGGTGATGGCGTCTGCATTTACACTGCATCTGTTCAGCTCACAAGATGAAGGAAAGCTCCTGATATCCTGCGCACATCGACGTACGCAGTCTTGAGCTCATTATGTCTTCAACTTGCTGTCGACTAAAACTGCAGCTAGTTTGACAGGTCATGCTGTTAGGGAATTAGCTTAGGGAAAGAATGGTTGATACTAAGATTGCTATCGATTTTGAGCTTGAGTGTAATCTTTGCTCGTTTGGTTTGTGTACATGTATGTCTGATGGCTTCCTGCAGACGGCGCTGAGTAGAGCTTATCAGCTAAAACGCCCTCAAACTAAGTATCCCTTTGTCTCCGTTCGTTCCTCTCGGCTGCTGAAGGATGTGTTGACTAAGCAGACAACCAATCCACTTAGCGTTACACTTCAAGATAACTGTCAGGGAGCAGCATAGTAAATCAGTGAAACAACACAACTAACTCCTCCCAGACAGACCCTGGACACTCAAACCGACGGTGTCTGTGGGGGTGACACGGGGATCGTTGTGTGAGTGATGCTGTCGGGTCAAAGGTCGACTTTTCATGTTTTCCAACTAAATGAAGTTTTCAGGCTTTAAAGTTGAGCAATCAGCGATTCTGGTTGCAGATGTTTTCTGATTTTCAGGACACACTTTGCTGTGTTTCTAACTTTTACTGTTAACATCAGTGCAGAGCTCTGGACTGATAAGTGAGGACAATTATTAACTATTTTATAGCACATTAAGAGGCAGGCACATCTGAAGGCAGCCAGGAACCAGGGCAATTAATCAAATATAACTCTCTAACTGTTCACAGCAAAGGTCACCCCAGGGCACTGCACAGAAAGTAAACGGATTCAGTGCATTTCACTTAAATAACAGGATGTAGGGTGTCCTGAGGTTAGTCTGGGAATACCTGCCATGAGACCAAAGAAGAAAAATCGCACCATAAATTAATAATTAATTAACTAACAATAGTGACAGAGACGTATACATACAGTACATGAAGAGTAATGAGAACAGAATAAGGACAGCGGTCCCCACAAACCCCTAACTGCTACGAAAAATGACTGAACTGAAAGTTTCAGGTTGCTAAGAGGTGAGACAAGGCTTTCAAAGTCATATATACATTTATAAATGGTAAATTATACATTTAAAATTTAATATAAATTCATCTGATGTGCTACCAAAAAAAATCACCCCTCGTACAGCTGTCATGGATGTAATAAGTAACCACAGACAAAAAAATGATTGTGGTACCAGGCTGTAAGTATGTTTAATTGTGCTGAAAAGTTGGCTCTTTGAACATGGAGGTCAGTCAAGGATCTGCAACAGAACGTACTTCGTGGATGAACTTCAACCTGCTGCTTGGTATCAAACAGTCACGATTAGAAGCTTTTATCAATAAGGAACCTTGACTTAAACTGGTAGCTGGTTCCATTGGAGAGGAGCCTTATAGCGCTAGGGACCACGTGTACTTAGAGATGACACTAAAGTTCCCCAACATTGCAGCAAGCTTGGCCTTCAAGAGCTGCATATGTGAGGAGAATGAGTTTACAACCTCTGCTGGATTACACATCAAGTCAATGGAGGGAAGCTGAGGTTGCAGAAATCTGATCTGTCCTGCTAATCTTCATCGGAACTCTCAGTGGAGGCTGTTTGGAGTAATTTAAGGATATGGTACTGCTGATGACTTGTAGTATTCCAGTCTTTTAAATAACAAATGCAGGAACTTACTGAGGTGGTCCTTGTGTTGGTAATATGAAGGTTAGAAATAACTCAAATTTCATATTTTATGTAAGATAAGCTGTTGATGCCCAAAATGTTGCTCACTGGAATCAGTGTTGATCATTCTGAATTTGTTTGTTTGGATTTTAATGCACACGTGCATTGAGTTGACACAGCATCAAGCTTTTGCTGTACATTTTAGTCACACCATTTCAGCAAATGTTTGCAAAATACTATTTAACAATCACAGTCTGGAGTTCTGCAGTAATAAGCGAAGTATCTGTGTAGGAATGAGCATTGGATAGGAACAGACTGTTCTGACTGCGTGTGGAGATAAACAGGAAGTGTTTGTTATTCTTCTGTCTTCCCTGGGGAGCTCATAAGATTCACTGCAACACCCATCTCCAACCTCTGGCACAAAATATGGAATTGCTGTCAATCAAATTTATTATCAACTTTGTATATGCAAAAACAAAACAAAAGATTGCATTAGTTTCTTTACTTTTTCAACTATATGTTGTTCAGCATTTCATTTGTCATATACATGACTTTGCGGCTGAATGACCGTCCTTCAGGAGCGCTGATCCCATAATTACTTTTTGCCAGAGGGGTTGTATCACTCAGGGGGAAAAAAGGTTTAATTTAAAATTTATTTTCAGCAGCAGTAATCCGTGGGTTCAGCAGGGTTTGCTGGACCCACTATGGTCAGTCCAGACTGAAAGGTTTGAAAGCAAAATTGGTGGGCTATTTTTAGCCAGTCCACTTCCTGTGGTTTGCGATTAAATCTTTTGAGAGAGAACAGAACTTTTTCTATTCACGTTGGCTTTGTAGGTTTGGCCTGCTGCTGTCCCTCCTGTCACAGCATAATAAAAATGCTTAATTCTTACTTATTTAGAATATTTCTGCACACGATGGTGCTCTGTGAACACCGTCTGCCATTGAGTGATTAGATTCAGAGGTGCATGTGGTCAAACTGCTTGAAGAGATTCTGCAGTGAACAACACATGAGCCTGAATCGATGGAAAATGTGACCCAGGCTGTCCAGACAGCGCTGTCTGGGCTCCTGAGGTCATGAAAAAGGGCAGAAGGTCATAGATGCAGTCTCACACCTGTTCACAGAAGGGCTTGGTCAAAACAGATGACTTACAGATGTTTTTAGGGAGAAACTTAGGTGTCACACAGATTCCCACTCTTTAGAATAAAACTGGACATTTTCATTTGTCCAGAATACATGGACCACTGCTCTTTGAGGGATGTAAAAGTGTTGATTTACGTTGCTGTGAATTAACTCTAAGAAGGGATAGTTGAGTCTTGGGTTCAGACTGTGGTCAGTAAAAACGTTTGTTTCAGAGAACAATCGTAGTTGCTTTTTTTCTCTTCTTTTGTTTAATGGTGAAATAAGAAAATGTAATAAATCGTATTGTCAGTTGACTGGCTGGAGTTGGCTTCCCACGGAGAGAAGTCCTCATGTTGCCAATATAATATCAACTGGAATTTATAAACCTTTCTTCTGAATGAAAGCACCTGGAAAAGGAGCTGGCGTTTTATTGTCAGTGTTCTTTGTCAGGCTATTCTCTCCTTCATAGTAAACACACCTGCACTTTTTTAATTCTTTTTTTGAACCAAAAAGGAGGCATGAGAAGTTAGCCATTATAACCAAAGTATGGTTTCCATCTGTGCCTTCTGTACCCTGAACATTTTATGAAAGTGTTCATATCTTCATGAACACATTCATGATTTAAATTTCAAAAATCTGTTTGAGTAGGCCTGTAATTTCTTTTCTGGAGTCTGTTTGAAAATCGGACTTTTAGCTTCTGTCTCTTGAAGGTTATCTTCCTGAAAATGTCCTAGATGTCAGCAAGCAATGATGTGTCATCACGTATGCCCTACTCATTTATAGTTTCCCTCTGATTGGGCTTTTTGGGCTAAAATTTGCTCTCCAGTAGAGTCTTTTTCACCAGAGCAGTTCCAGTGTTGGTTCAGATCCAGCACTCAAATTATAACCAGCTCGACAGTTGACAACAAAGAAAGGACTCGTTTAGAGGCAGGAAAACTGGTGCTGCTCTGGTGCCAAAACTCTTCTGGGTTACATTTAAACTCTGGAGCAGGATAGAGAAGGGTGATTGTGACCAACTATGCCTGACTCCTTGTTGTTTTAATATCACCTGGTGGATTTTCTGGATTCCCTCTCAGAGCATTAAGTCCAAACCTGCAGTGCTGCAGTGTTCATGAGTCCCAGTCAGCCTTTGGAAACGCTAGTAAGAATAGTTTAATTCTACATTCGACATCTGTCTCTTCTCTTTAGGCTGTTTGGTTCTGTGGTTCCTGACCAGTCGTGGTGTGTGAACTGGTGCCAAACCAGTTCTCGGCTGGTTAAAATAAAGCACAAGAGAGTTTCCCAGACATTGAGAGAGACTGGACCCCAAACAAGAAGAGTCTTTGGCAGAAGCAGATACGCTAAGCAAAACTGAAGTCTGATGACCTCCAGAGTTATGCATCTGAGTATTTTTCATATAAGCGCCATCAGAGATGGTTAACAAGGAAGTTAGCTGATGTTACTTGGCATTATAGGACAAAGGCTTGTTAATTTTGCACAACCAGCCATATCAGCCCCTCAAATTGGCTTGTGCAGGTCCTGCCATGGTGATGCTTGGTCTTACCAAGGTGGTGCTGGGTCCTTCTATGGTCATGTTTGGTCTTACCAAGGTGATTCTGGGTCCTTCTATGGTGATTCTGGGTCCTAGTTTGGTGAAGTTGCATCCTATTATGATGGCAGCACAGTAGTTCAATGGTTAGCGATGACACTTCACAGAAGATTCAGTTGGATCTTGATTCAGCTGGTCTTTCTGTAAGAGTTTATATCTTCTTTTCATGTCTCTGTAGGTTTACTCTGGTTTCCTCCTACCCCAAAGATATGCTGTTTACACTAATTAGTAATACAAAATTCTGCCTCATACATTAACGATAGTTTAATTTGATTTGAGAGTAATTATAGGAATAATAAGAAATTAGGAGTAATTAATAAAATAGGAGTAATTTGGCCCATTAAATAAATCAATCTAGTGGATGTGTTTTGCAGAGAGAGAAAGACTAGAAAGATGCTAGACAAGGGCGTTGTTTTTGTTTTAGTAAATACTAAATATTTTCACAATGTTCTTTTGACTTTGCCATAAAAACAACAGAGATAAGTGGGGTTTTGAGTGGCTTCTTTGAACCCCTGAAATCTTTAGTCTTTGCTCTTCGAAAAAAGTCTGAGCATTTTGCATGCTTTGCATTATGGTCTATGCTAAAAATGGCATGCAGTCATGTAGCAGCTCATTGCAGGGCAGCTGCTACCTGATAAAACTCTTGTCTGCCAACAGGATGTGACAGTTGGTTCAGTTGAAGAGAGTAGCTCTTTTTGCTTGCACAAAAAAAGGGGTCTCAAATATGGCCTTTTTATTGTGGTTCCAATATTGAATGAGATCATAGTGTAATGAATCAAAGTCTAATAGTGGTGGCCTTCATGCTCAGAGATCAAGGTATTACGTCATTTGTTAACATGATGAAGCTGTCATGAGCCAGTCAGCAGAAAGCTGGACCATTGTGCAAACATGACCACACTTAGCTGGCGCACATCCAGGCAGACACAAGAGGTACTGTGGGAGCAGGCAGTTGGATGACCTTCGACCTTACCCAGTCTGCCTTGCAGACAAAAGAGCCATTCACATGCACCATGCTTTTTGTAAAACACAGAAAACTCACTTTGGTGCAAGTGACAAATTATGCTAGGGGCTAAACTTAAAAGCAGATGACTTGTCACACTTTTAGGGAAGATGTATTTGATGTAGAAGTTCATCTAAGAATGTAGAAAGGAGGGTATAAAGAGTAGGAAAGAATGCCATCGAGAGGACACAATGATTACAGTGAGATTTATGGTTTACTTCCTTGCAGTGATTAGGCTGCTTTTATGCAAAAGCCTTTTTGAAAGATGGATAGTATAGCGCTCCCCAGTATTGTGATTTATAGCTAACATACAATTAGACCATGTGTAAAAATGTGCCCTCATATTTATGCTGTCAAGAGTTCAGGCTTTGTGAGAGCCATGTTATTCTTCTCAGTGGCAATTTATCTCTCTGCAGGCGTGAAAGAAATGGTTGTGAGCAAAGTGCTGTCACAAGGAATTCCTGGTTTAAAGAAAACAAACTTGAATGAGAGCTGTCTGGTCACAAGAAACCCCAAATAATACTTTTAAGGAACAACAGGTTGTAAAACATGATGGTTTGCCGTGTTAGCTCTGGCAGCTTCTGGCATCATGGAAGAAGACTTCTCTTTAGCTCTACAGATGCCAGTGGCTTATTGTCTGGCTGTTGTCAGGTTTGAATGCTCTGTTATATGTATTTCTTCTTCTCTGACTGCAGCTGGGAGGGTCTCCCTATCGAGGATGGGTGCTTGGATGGGGAAGGATTCACAGCAGTCTCTGCTGCTGGTTGAGAAGGGTAACAGTACGTGATTTTGCGTCGGCCTCCATAAGTCTCCAATAGCACCAGAAAAAGTAGCTAGATTGGTCTCTATGAAAAGTCACTAGAGGAATCTGAATACTTGCAAAATTTGTTGATAAAGTCATTAAGTTCACAACACTGAATTTATCAGCAGAAGTTTGGTGCTCTGACGCCGGTGTAAAAAGTGCTGAGTCATTCAGCAGTCAATGAGCTACAAGATCTCAGCTATGGCCCGCCTTCTCTGCTGTTAATGGCGCTTATTTGAAGCTCATTTCAGAATTGCAACTGCAAAACAAAGATGGTTTGAAAACAGAGAGAGGTTGTAAAACTGATTGAAGATACAATGCAATCCATTAGGCTAGGAGTTGACATCATATGGGTGACCCAGTTTTTCTTCAATTTAAATTTTTATTTCTATTTCAATATAATGCCAACGTATATTCAGTTTAGATGTTCCACCATGTCTTCTGTTGGTGCAGGAAGGTTTAGATAACAGCTCTGAAAGGACTGTCAAGAGCTACGTGTTCATTAAAATACTCTGCAGCTGGTTAATCGTCATGATGTTGGCTGTTCACTGTGATTTACTGTGGGTAAACAAATCACCAGCCTCATGTATGTCTACAAGGGCAGAACAAGTTCACCGGTGCTAAGCCTTGATCTGCGGTCATCTCCTCCAGCACACGGTGACAATGTCTAGTTGCATGTGACTTTGTAGTTTCTTTCTTTCTTTCTTGCAAGATCTTTACTGCGCAAGCCAAGGGAAAACAAACATGCCCTCAAAAAAGAAAAGAACAGAACAGATGGGCTTGTGGGTGGCTTGGATTCTTTAGCCCTCTTTTTTTTTTCTTTCTTTCAGTGGGCGCATGATGTTTATCACAAGCATGCTCAACAAACTCCATTTGCCTCAATTGACAGCTTGTGATGGATGATGCAGGAGTAGCTAGACGGGAGACTGAGGTTAGCCTTTTCCTTGGAGCTTCAGAAGGGTTTCATCGTCTGCTTTGGGAATAGAGATTACCATGGAGAGAAAGCTGAAGTGATGCAGCAGAGAAAGTGAAGAGAATTTTCTGGATAGAGAAGTGAACATCATGCAGATAAGCTGCCCCTTTCTCTAAGCTGGGTTAATGGATGCGTCCCCAGGGCACATTCGGGAATGCACCCAGGCATTACAGTCAGCAACATGTTGTCATCTGTCCTCTGTCCCCAGAGAACGATGATGGATGGTGTTATAACTCCCCCTTTGTCTGTTCTTTAGCATGTACACGGCAAACTCTGGTTCAAGAAGTGTGGATGATTGTCGTTGGATTCAGTTCATGATTTAAAGGCTTTGTGACAGGTTTTATGTCAGTGTTATGTAATGTAAAACGTGACAATTAATCTGGTGATTACCCAAGACAAATCTACAGTGCGATGTTGAGTTACAATGCTAAGACATAGTTTACTTTAGTTAAGGGTACATTCGAACTTTTAGTTCAGTTCTGTACTTTTTATGCTTTTCCATTACACAGTTTTCACACTTCTTGCCTCTACTGGCCATTTTCCATTACAGTCGAGTACCAACTCGGTGTGTTTATTTGGTGTCATTTCTCGTTTGTAGAAATAAAATGTGCAGGTTTTAAAGTTGGTGGGTTTGAAGGGGTTGCTCTCAAGACTCATCTCTGATGTCATTGGCAGCCTGCTTAATGTTGTCTTTTCAGCTCAATTCAGTTCAGCGTACTCCCAGCCAAGTGTGTGCTAAAAAAAAGAGGTACAAACAAGTACTATCACCGAGTGGAAAACCATGAAGAAGAATAGTCGATCTGAGCTGAATAGGTGTTAGTAGAAACAACCTTTTAGTCTGGACCAAAGCAGGAAATGGTGAATTTAGTTTAGTCTGCCCTTCTGTATTATATGAACTGAAAGACACAACAGAAGAAAAAGTGGGAAAGAGCTTGGTCATATTGAACAGATGATTTGGTCTGTTTGGAGCTGGATGAAGACCCAGCTGCCTGGCTGGTGGGCATTAAGGTTGGGATGACGCCATTCACATGTTCTAGCAGACTGTCCTACTGGGGAAATTTTCTTTAAACAAACTAAATGGTCCAAGTGTAAATGCCAGTGACTGAGAACTATGATGCAATGAATTGATGTCACTCACTTGTCTTTCATCGTATTTGTTTTTCATGATTTTTTTTAGGGGAAAATCTGAATTTGTGGTATTTTAAGGCAAAACTGACCCTGTTCCTAGCAATACAATGTTATAAATAGTTTAACTATGATCCGTTTTGCTTTAGACAAGTTGACTGTAACACATATGATACATTTCAAAGCTTGTGGTACTTTCCTCAGTTGTGGAGGAATACGAAGAATAAATAAATGAATGAAATGAATTCTGTGGAGAGCAAAGTTTAAACACGGCACCTCAGATGTTAGAGGGTTACGTACCAGCTCAGAAAATCAGATGTTCGCTCAGCTGGTTGAAGGGATAAGTTAACAATCTCATTTTTTTTTGGATGTATGTGCATGTCGTGGTTTATTTTTGTGACCACACCTCAGTCGGGTCAGTGGGTGCAGGGTGAGGGGTGGGCACCTACTCAAGGAACCCAACTCACAAGTGTAATTAGAAGCTTGTGAATTGATTTTTGTGCAAAAACATGGCGATTCACAAGTTTAAGGCCATCATTATTTTTCACAAATACTGGATACGAAAATAAAAGGTGCAATACTACCACAGGAAAGTCATCACCAGAATGATTCACGTCGTTCCCTGATGGCGATCAAAGCCATCAGAACAATGTTGGTAACTTAACTTGGTTTGGCTTAAAGGATCTTTATTCAGGTTGAAATGCAGTAGTGATTGTTTAAGTCATTCATGGTTGACTGGATTGTTCAAAGCTGCAAACTTTTTATGGGAATTAATGAGAATGAACTGGAAATTTGCTGCTCCCCAGGTTTGTTTGTTTTTTATATCGTTTAAGAATGTAGGTGACATTTTGATTTAGCTTGCTGATTGAACAGAGCTCATTTATTAATCTATTCATTTCCAGTATGAATTTTAAATTTAATTCCATTCCAGAATGTCCTAGTTGTTTAGCCAGCAATATATCTGTGGGAGCATTTGTTTCTGATCAGTGCTGCATAAACCATTTGATTTCAAGCTAGAATAGTTCCAACTTCCCATAGATATTTTCTGGAGTTCTTCTAGAGATTTTCTATTCGTTTTTCAACATTTCTCTGAGTAAAGTCTATATCATAGGCTCCTATCACTTCGACCAGCCTTTGTGTCAGACAAGAAGTCTAGAAGAAGGAACTCATGATGTGAAAAATCAGTTAACATGTGACTGCGTATCTTCAAAGCAATGATGAATATTGTTGATCTGGCAGTTCTGTTCTGTTAATGATGTACAGTATAAAGGTCCTGATTGACTTGTCGATGTTTTTCACATATGTGGGAGACGAGAGAAGAGGTGTGTACAACAAAGCAGATTCAGCAAACAAGGCTGGTTATTAAAGGCCGGTCTTTTGACTCTTGTTAATGATGTAAGAAGAGCAGCACAACATGGATCTGGAGCTGCTTTTTCTCACATGAAAGAAAAAAAAAACAAGCTATAATCCTTAACAAACATGAGGAATGTGATTGTAAAATGGGATCCAGATGGGGTACAGCTCTGAAGCCAGGAAGCAACACAAGCAAAAAAGTTCCTTACCGTGTGGATTAATAGGGTTATATCACTGCACAGTAATCAAGGCACAAATGCATCCAACTGAAATCGCTGTGGTGGATTTTATATGTATCAATGTGCTTCATTTGGTCGTACTAGAAATTTTGACCACAACAAGAACGTTCCTGGTTCAGATCTGGGAACTGTCTGTATCAGGGATGTAGTGGCTCGGGTTAGCTTACTTGGCTCCCAAGCTAGAATACGCTATCAAAAATGCAGTGATTTGTCCTTAAAATCATAAATTTCTGTTGTTGTTGATGACTTGTTATAGTATTTTTTTCTTTTTCTTTTCATGAAATCTAACATTTTAGAAACAAAATCACAACTTTGTATCGTAAATTGACTTGCTTGTAAAATTGCAAATATATAAGAAAGTAACTTTTTGTTGTATAATTACAAATTTTGCAAAATTGAGATTTTTTATTTTAAAACCAAGACTTGTTGAAGAAAAAACTAACTTTTTGTCATGAAATCACAATGTTCACAATGTTGCAACATTTCTTAGTTAAATTCATTAGTAAAATATCAGCTTTCATAAATTATGTAAAAATTGTTGTTAAATTGTGTGAACTTGTGACTGTTGTGGAATTGTGCATTTTCTATTGTAAAATTGCAATATTGTTTTGCAAAACTGTGGCTTTTCCATGTAAAGTTACTACTTTTCATGTTAAACTAGCTGCTCTTGCTTCTGTTCTCCGGGTTTGTGTTGTCAACACCAAACCAAAAGGTCAGTTGCAGTGCGGGACAGACGAAATGAAGTGGTGGGACACACTTGGCTCGCAGACCTGGAGTTTGACACATGTGGTCTATATATTGGTTAAAACACAAAGGCAGACCTGAAGCTGCCTTGATTGGTCCTATATTCTGTTTTGATCCAATTCACTTTAACTTTAATAACCCTGATAGTTAAAAAGTGACCACATCAGATCTGAGAGCTGATTATTGGGACCGCTGGGATCATTGGGACTTTGTTTTTCCTCTCATTGATCTCTCATGTGATCAATGAGGCATCTACGCTCACAGACCTGCTTGTGGCGTAGCCCCTCAGCTAGCATATCCCCCTCCCCCCATTCCTCACATAACGCTGGTCTGAGGTAACCCTGCAAGCATTCCAGCAGAATTTTGTGTAATCGAGCATCCTGCTTCACCTTCTTTTCAATGAGCGCTGATTGGATCTCGGGAAAATCCTTTTCCTGTCTGAGTCACTGGGTTAATTACTAATGGCAACAGTTGGCAAGGCTGGGTGGTTGAGCCCTCATCTTAGTGTGTGTGTGTGTGTGGTGCGTGTGTGTATGTGTTAATGTTGACGACGTAACAGGAAAAGGACTTTCCTTTGGGCATTTCATGTGATATCTCGCTATCCACAAGCTTTCTTTTATGTTCACTCACTATGGGAATGCTTTGGGTGGAGAATTGCAGGCAGGGTGGGAAGCATAAGTCACCATGGGTCACTTCCGTTCATCTCAGCCTCACACATGCACACTCACACGCGCACGTACTGTACATACATTTATATACAGAGAGGATCTATCACCTTGTAGCTGACATCCACATGGATGCTGTCATATGCCGGGGCTGGAGTCCAGAGACGGGAGGGGAGGGGAGGGGAGATGACGGATCAAAAGACGGAAAGGGAGGGGGAGTGAGTGGGGACAATGTCAACAGCTCAGCTCCACAGCACAGTCAGCTGAAATCCAGAGCTCGTGTCAGAAGGACAGCAGATGGAAGTGGGACCTGAAGCTCAAACCCCAGAAGGCGCTGAGAGTTTCCTATAGCCAGAGGATGCCGGACTGCTCTAAACGTCTTTTCTAGGCTTGTTTTGCCGATTGGATATTTTCAGTGTTATACGAGACTTGACACAGGGACAGTTAATCTGGCGGCGCTGCCCTTTTGAAGTGGGTAAGTAGGAGACATTTGATCTCCATGCTGATGCTTGTAACCCAGAGAGGTTACACTGAAGCGTTGTTCACACCGTGGGAGACTTTGTACTGTGGACGTTCAGCCCAGGCTGTTCATGTCGGTCCTGCAGGGCAAATGTAGATTACAGCAGCCAATAAAATAAACAGCGAGTCTGAAAGCTCAGAAAGCTGCAGGGCAACAAAGACTCCCATAGTTTCCACAGTTTGTGTTGTGATTGGAAGGGGAGGTGGGGGAGCATTTTTCACTACTTATTTACTTTTTTTTATTTTAGTACTTTGGCTTTATAGGTCCTAAACCGCAGCAGAAGCTGGTTTGTGAATGCATGTGGTCTTCATGTTTGGGCTCTTTATCCAGCGGTGCTGACAGCACTCGTTGCCGTGACCTCGAGTGTGCGGAGATGATATACTCCAACACAAACCCTCAAAGTTTTCCCAGAAGCAAGATGTTTTAAGGGACGTATTATGAGGAAGATCACCGTTTCTGTGGTTGGGTTGTTTATTTGGGTGTCTGTTGTGACCATTAAAGCAAAAACCATGTTATGCTCTTTGGGGTCACCTCAGTCTAAAAAATATATAATGTTCAGATTTCTGTGACATCACTGGCCAGTAACAGAGTAGATGATTTGGTAGTAGAGTTGTCCAGTCTGCCCATCTTTACCTACAACTTCACATCCTTCTGGATTTGTTTAACCATGAAAGTGAGCAGTGAAAAGCTGCCACACCGAAACACATCAAAGGTGATTTTATTTGTTTCCTATAAGTAGGTATGGTAAAAGCGATCTGAAAAAGCACGAGGCAAACATTCCTTTAACATTTCAGCAGCTTGAAAGTGAATGAAGCAGAGGAAAAACGTTTTCTTCCTCTCAAAGAGCCACCCGTCAGTGTTGTCTCTGTGGTTTTGGATTGCAAAGAAGATCAAATCCATTTCCCACACATTAAAGGCTTACTCTTCAGCCTGCTGGAAATCCTCGTGCGTTCACGTGCACCAGAGGGCGAGCAGAGTGACGTCTTTAAAACATTTCAAGTTCGCATTAACGAAAAGTGGTAAGTTGTGTGCGAACCCTCTGCTGCCGTCAGCACTTGCCAGGCTTTTCATATTTTATTGACCGTTGTTCATGCATGAGCTGCTCTGTCAGGATTAGAGCCGGCACTTTTATCACTTCATCTCTGCTACCAACTGGTGACTCGCTGGGATGTTCATCTGCGACAGCGAGGGAGAGACGAGTCCCGTAAAGCTGCTTAAATCTGATCTTTTGGGCTCGTCATCATGTTGTGTTTACAGTAGACTGGTGACGGTGTTGGAGGGGCAGCGCTTCAGGAGGCTTCAGGAGGAATGCTGCTCCTCCACTCTGGAAGTCCCCGGAGCTCGAGTGGCGTGGCAAATGGAACTATTGTATTTGTGCCAGTGACACACTTTCTGTGGCTTATGATGTGTAAGCACATCTCTTTACACTGCCTCGATTCAGGACAACATCACTGCGGGCTATTTTAAAAATATGCTGGTCACTTCAGAGCGCTAAAACTGTCCCAGAAGAACATTCCAGACATTACCCAGAAGCCCTGTGTTCCCAGTGCCGCAGCTGTTGACCTTTCACCCATGGAAGATATGGCTGCTGTTCGGACTGTACTGCAGATAATAAGTCAAACAATGGTAGCAACAAATACGCATCCACTGAAAACCGCTGCGCTAATGACGAGGCTCGTCTTCACGGGGGGCAGAAGCAAACTGGAGACCTGCTTGTGACGGGTTTCTAAAGTTCAAAAGTTGCTCTTCTCACAAGAGCTGGAGCTTCTCAAGCGTGTGTGATCTCAAAAAGACGGGACTCAACACAGATTCTTCTTTCTCTTGAGCAGCGGCTTCAAACTATTTCATCCCCCACATCATCTCCATGGTTACCATTAGGGGGGTTGGTTATTCTTTATTTTTCTAAAACCAGTTATGTTGTTAAATTTCCCGCTAGTTCCTTAGTTAATTTCAAAAAAATTGAATTGAATAACCTTTATCGTCAGTTTGCTGTACCTACAGTTGTGGTGCAGGCCAGATGAAAGCGTTTCTCAGGGGGCTTCATATAGTAATTATAATACAATCATCCGCATGTACCAAGCAGACACATTGAATAAAAGACTTATGGCACCCGTCTGATTGTACTGAGATGTCTTATGTTAAAGTTTGCAGCAGCCTGATTAACGTGGTTAAAGTGGCATGTGAAGTTAATAAACACTTTAAGATTAAAAACTACTGATTCAGCACTATCACAACTTTTGGGAGGATGCTGTTGATCAGTCTGGAAGTTTTGCCTTTGATGCTGCAGAACCTTTTGCATGATGGCAGCGGTTCAAAGAATTTACTGAGAGGTTGGGACGGGTCCTTTACGATGTTCAGAGTCCTGCTACTGCAGTGGCTGAGAAAGAGGTCTTGGACAGAGGGGACGGAAACTCCGATGACCCTCTCGGCTCTTCTCACTATCATCTGCAGGACTTCTCTGTCTGACAGTGCCATGATGCAGGACTATGTTGAGATTTGGTTTGTCAGAACATTCTCCACCACAACTCTGTCGAAGGACTTGAGGATGCTGGTGGGGAAAGAGGCTTCTTGCAGCTTCCTCAGGAAATGCAGTCTCTGATGGGCCCTTTTTGTTATTGCTGAGGTCGTCTTATTCCAACTCAAGTCCTGCGAGATCTGCACACCAAGGAGCTCGATGTTCTCTACTCTCTCCACCGCTGCTGCTGATGCTGAAGGGAGCGTGCTCATGCTTTCTGGAAGTCGATGATCATCTCCTTCATTTTGTCCACGTTGAGCACCAGTTTGTTCTGTCTGCACCAGCCTTCAAGATGCTCCAGTTCAGCGCTGTACATTGGTTCATCAGTTCCCACGACGGTGGTGTCATCCCTAAACTTGATGATTGGGTTCCTCTCATGTCTGGTTGCACAGTCATGTTGGCAGTGTAAACAGCAGAAGACCGAGTACACAGCCCTGAGGAGATCCTGCGCTCAGCGTGATGGGTTTGGAGATGTTTTTCCCCAGTTAGACAGACTGAGATCTGAGTCAGAAAGTCCAAAGTCCAGAGATGTGTGTTCAGTTTCTTCGCCATGATGGTCTTCAATGCTGAGCTGAAATTTGTCACTTTTATTATGAACTTGAGCTTTTGTATTTTGTATTGTAATCAGTTCTTTTTCAAATAATTGCAAATTTCAAGAAACACTTTTTTTTGTTAAAAAACATAAACCAAAACAACTAATTTTGTTGTAAAATAGAGAATTTGGCAGTATCATCTTTTTTTGTTAAAACAAAAATTGGAATTTGTTATAAAAGCTTTTTCTTGTAAAATCACACATTTAAAAAAAATGACTTTTTGTAGTTGTAAAATTGCAAACTTTGAAAGATCAACAGGTTTTTTATTTTATTTTTTTTTTAAATCAATAATCTCCACAAAACAGCTTTTCTGTTTTGTTGGAAATATCACCTTTTTCTAACATTTTGAAAGTTTTAAATTTGAAAATATTGTATAATTTCAACTTTATTTTTCCTAAAATCACAAATGTTTTATTTTAAAAAGGTTAATTTTGAAAAGAATTACAAGTTTTGATTTAAATTAATTATTAAATTAACTTTTGTTGTTGTTAAAATGTTTCCGAAATCCTGACGTTCTGACATAAACAGCTGCTCTCCACCTCAGTTATATTCCACTTTTTGATGTCAGAACTGAATCAAACAGGCAGTTGCATCGAATTTTCCTCGGAAATGTTCTAGTTACAATTCTACGATTGTCTGTGCACACGCTCGTGGGCCAGATAAAATCAAGTGGCAGCCCAGATTTGGCCAGCGGGCCTCGAGTTTGACACATGTGCATATATGATATTGTGACTTTACTTAGAGAGCTCGTGACTTTGGAGCGTTCCTCTCAGCTGAAATAAGGCAGCAATCTGACACGGCAGGAAAGCGCTTTGGGGTTCGAGGGATACGGGTGCCAAGTATTGGATTTCGCTCTGAGTCCTGTTAATATGTGGGAATGTTGGGGTCGGTGGAATGTGGAGCGGCCGACTTTCTTCCCATTCCCAGTATTAATAGCATAGTGATCCAGCCTGCTGGATGAGCAGACGTTCATTCATTGCCCAGTGTAGAACTGGGTCAGCAGTGGGGCCGTGGCTTTGTTAGTCTCTCCACCTGATTCAACCTCTGTCCTTAGCCAACGTCAACATCTGCATGGCTGGAATCCCGCACGGTATTTGGCTTGTTCTTTGTGCAACATGTGGATTACCTTCAGAATACAGTTGTTAGTGTTAAAGCTTACAAGTGAAGATGCTGCAGAAGGTGGAGGAGAATTTCTTTCATCTGCTTTTGCATAGTTTCGACTTGCGTGGTGCAGCTTGTGTTTTGTGCCGTTTGTGGCTTCTGCGGAGGCTTTAACATGATAATGATTTGCGTCAGACTGCACTTGTGCATGATGGGGTGGCTGCCGTACAGAGCTGCTATATTAGTTTTGTTTAAAGCAACAAACTCGACGGCGCTGCTGTAAACCCCGCCCCTGCTACTTCATGTGGTCTGCTCTGTAATGAATGTTCCTCACATCAGGAAAAGACTTGTTCTTTTTCTTTGTTTTTTAATGAATCAAACTAAATTAAATGGCTTTTAATGACATCCCTGGAGGACTGGAAAAATCTCCCCCCGTCCTCTTTTTCCAGTGGTTTTAGTCGAGGCATTTCCGCTTCATGGGTGAGGTGGGTTACTGCGCCTCACGGCCTTGTTAAAACCCAACAGCGCTTGTACTGTATGTTTGTTTTCAATGAAGTTGCAGCCAATAAGACCTCTGAGAGTTCCCCGGTGCTGGTCGTGAAAGAGCTGCGTAGAAACTGTGCACATCTCGTTTATGATGTGATGTATTGATCTGGAAAAAGCAGAGTCTGGAGTGGTGTAACATATGTCAGTTTACAGCAGGGGACCAGTAATCTGATGATCTCGCACTATGGAAAATGGACATCATCCAGTTTTTAAAAAGAACTGTCCATTTGGCTCCATTGCGTATATTAGATAGAAGCAAACCTGTCTGTGATGCTGTTTGGACATTGCTCTGCAGGTGTACTTCCAAACGCTTCCAACAATCCTTCACTCGTGGGCTGAGAAATGCAAATAAGAACATACACATGAATCTGACTGGAGCCTTTTGTTGATGTCCACACCACGTATGTCGAAGTTTCAGATTCTGGGTGGATGATCTTCTGTTTACGCGTCTCTACCCTCTTTGACAGGAAACACGAGGAGAAGCTTGTCACCTGGCTGTCTTAGCTGAAGTTTAAGATGGTGACGTCTAAACTGCATCATTTCAAGTTCAGCTAGCAGCGGTACTCAAACTTTCTGTTTCCACTAGCGGGGTTTTCGGGGTAAAACTAGTAGTCTGGATCATTGCACTAAATAAAGTCTGCTGCAACGTTTGACCACAGTTTGAGTCCATGGTGACTAAAGACAGACACTCTCGCTGTGAGCTGCACTTCTGTTTCAGCAGCTGAATTCATCTTTAACTGATGAACTGATAAACAGGGGATTTCTTTAGGGGCAGCTTAAAATAATAAGGAACAGAAAATAACTGTATGACAAAAAAAACAACTAATATTCTTGTTAAAACCAGTAGGAACACAGATATTTTCAAGGAACAGCAATATCGAGATAACATTCAGGTCTACTGGATGATATGTTCACAAATCAATATCATGATTAATTTTACCATGATTACAGATAATGAGTAAGTATTTTTTTACCAATATATCAGCAACAAGGTTTTTCGTTGTAAATATGCTGTAAATGTATGGGATATATTTGTTTTTGTTTTGTTTTGTTTTTTAAAGAAAAATGCCAGTGATGTCATGTGAGTAGAGCAGTGGTACGTTTTTAAACACACACAGTGGGAAAGTAATGACAGAATTACTGATAAAAGACAAAATACTGATATAATTGACATGGGCTGAAACAGGGTTTAAGAGGTCACATGACTGTCGTCTGTTGGGTTAAAGTCTAAAGCAGGAGGGTAAAACTCTTTCATTCCAGTCAACATCATCACCATGGTTACTAATAAAGGGATGATTATTCATTATTTTCTAAAAACAACTATGTTGCCAGATTTCCTGCTAGTTCCTGGACTTAGATGTAATTTTTTAAAGTGCATATTTGTCATAAAATCTCAAATTTCACAAAATTTATTCATTCAACTGAGGCTTTTGTGCTGAGATCAAAAATTCAACAGATGTGCCAGATTAAATGAAGTGGTGGGCCGGATGTGGCCCACGGGCCTTGAGTTTGACACACGTGGTCTACAGCTAAGTAAAGAATAGCTCAGTTAGCCTGCGATGTTGCTGCATTAACTGTCCGACAGCTGTTTGTAAACAAGGAAAATGAAAAATCCCTCTCTGCCGGACTGTGATTGCATTTGCCCCCAAGCCTGTCTGGAAATGTTTAACCAACACTATTAACCACAAGCTATTAAAGTAATTAATAATAATTGGGCTTGTTTGCAGTTTAAGTGGAGGAACTTTGGCTTTTCATCCTCCTGTTATGCATGGTGCTAGCTTGAGAAAAAAAAGCTTTCTGGCTTCCTTAAGGTTGCTATGTTTCGGTTGTTACGTAACAAATGTTATTTCAGAGGTATCATTGGTCTATGAGCAATCCTGGTGCATGTTTCATTGCTGACCCGGATGGCCCAGACGGTGTCCTGTCTAGGCTCTCAGTTCAAAGGCTAAATAGGTTTTCGGCTGTCTCACTCTCGCAGCTTCCTCCGACTGATTGCAGGGCTGAAAGGAAGCGACTGAGAGAGAACAGGAGCAAAAGAGTGAATAAAAACAGCAGGCCGTCCAGAGAGGGACGGGTTTCCGATTCTCTTCTGATTCTGTCCTCGCTTCCTGGAAGATGCACGTAGGCATGAGTGTAGACGGATGTTATCAGTAACCTCCAAACCCTGGAGAGCACGTGTGAATGGAACCCAAGCAGAGCAGAAGAGCATCGTTTAGTGTATAACTATCACATTATATATATGTATATATATAGTTATACATATATATAGTTATGTATGTATATGTGCATATATATTGACATTATTTGTCATGAAATTACAATTTTCACAAAATTGTAGCTTTTTTTATAAATTGAATTAATTTAATAAAATTGTAAAATATCAGCTTTTGTAACTTTTTGACTTAAGATCATGACATTTGTATAACTGTAAATTTTGTATAATTTCTACTTTTTGTCTTAGCAAAAACCATGGACCATGTCAGACGAGGGTAGTTTTCTCTCTCCGGGTTGGGATGGAGGTTCTGCCTCAAGTGGGGGAGTTCAGGTATCTCTGGGTCTTGTTCACGACTGAGGGGGGTCTGGACCAGGAGACTGGCAGGTGGGTCAGTGCAGCGTCTGCAGTAATGTGGACTCTGTACTGGTCTGTTGTGGTGAAGAGGGAGTTGATCCAAAGGGCGAGACTCTCTGTTTTTAGGTCAGTCTTCGTTCCCACCCTCACCTGTGCTCATGAACTGAGGGTGGTGAGCGAAAGAATGAGATGACGGATACAAGCGCTGAAATGAGCTTCCTCCGTAGGGTGGCTGGGGTCTCCCTTCGAGATAAGGTGAGACGTTCAGTCATCCAGGAGACACTTCAGTGTCGTTGTTGCTGTTGCTCCTTCACATCGAGAGGAGCCAGTTGAGGTGGTACAGGCATGTGGTGAAGATGCCCCCTGGACGCCTCCCTCCACAAGTGTTCTAGGCATGTCCGACCGGGGCAGACCCAGGACACGCAGGAGAGAACGCCTCGGTATTCCCCCAGAAGAGCTGGAGATGGCTGGGATGGAGGCGTCTGGGCTTCTCTGCTTCAGCTGCTCCTGAAACATCCTGAAACGGGATGGATGGATGAATTGGATGTCTTAACACATGAATTTTTTTTTTTTGATAAAGGGAATTTTACAAGATTGTGACTTTTGTTGCTAAATTTTGTAAAAAAAAATTTTTTTTACTAAAATTGCAACATTTGCAGTTGTGACTTTTTGATGGCAAGTTTTTGCTTTTTCTACTTTTCACTGTAAACTTTCAGCTCAAAGGTCTCCTGCCTGCTCTCGCCTCAGTTGTCCGGGGTTTAAACCAAAAAGGACAGCTGTATTGTGGGCAGAGAAAATGAAGTGGCGTGCTCGATATGTCCTGCGGGCCTTAAGTTTGACACCCGTGCTGTATGATCAAACATGCAGTTCAGGTTGGAATGCTGCCTCATATGAAGTCGTAAGTGAGAGTCCATTTATTTATTTATTTGCCAAAGAGCTCAGGACCCTGGTCTCAGGGCCAACGAAAAAACAAAACCTCCTGAGCATCAGATGCATATTGACTGCAGTACCAGTCACCTACCCTGTTCGGGCCCCAGCAGAATTGTCCAAATCGTTGGACCTATTGTCCTGATCCACATGAGAAAAACTCCTCTGTGCAGTCTCATGAAAGCGCTGGCGTTCCAACATCTATTCCCGAGCAGGATGTGTGTTTTCAGAGCAAGCGCAGGAATGTGGCCCATGCAAACGCACCATGAAATAACGGCGGTTCCTCAACTGTCAGCTCTGGTCGTTTGTCAGCTGAGGCTGGAGCTCCCTGCTAACCATGGAGACTCACTGGGATGGATGGGTGATATCATGCCCTAGGAATGCTCAATATTTGTGTACTCAAGGGTCAACGCTGTGTGTTTCTGGTGCATTTACAAGCTCAAATCAGTGACACGGAAAATTTACTGAGTCTCGCCTTTACTTAGATTTTTCCTGCTTAGAAGACAGAATGAATCCAAGGATTTTCATGCTGACTTCATCTGTTAATATGCATCAACTTTTGCATTTCAGGTTTGGAGTTCATTACAAAAAAAATGTTGCTACACTAAAGATTTCACCACTTTGTAATGCTGCTGTTCCTTCTCAGAACACATAACAGACGTTCTGCTGTTGATGATACCGAGCCATGAAGCATTTCATGTCCCAACAGTGTCAGTTCATCATTGTGTCATGTTTTCATTTTGAAAAAGCGCTGAAACTCTCCAGTTCCCATGTCCTCTTCATCAGTCTTGCCTCTCTTAGGTGTACAGAGCTGGATTTGCTTTGTCATGTTGAAAACTGCACAGACGCTTCTGGAAACGATGTGGTCTTGAAGATGTTGTAAGTTGCCCTGAAATCTCAGGGTACTTTGCTGAGGGTGCTGAATCAAGCCTGAACCATTCCAGAGCCCAACTTTTAAACTTGTAAATTAGCACAGTCCTGTTTCTCTTTGGTCCGTAACACAAGGTGCCCGTTTCTTCCAGGTTAGCTAAGCAGACCTTCAAATTTGTTGGCTGTATGTCTAAGTTTTCTAGGCTAGATGTGTAATTTTCCTTCTGAGAAACATTGTGTCTAAACACTTTTTGTGTCTTTGTGGAGATTCTCTTCCCATCGTTGCTCCTCAAAGATTTCATAATCACCTGTTGGCGTCTTTTTTCTGGAATTGAATAATGAGGTTGCACCTTCTTTCTTACCGACACTAAATTGCCCCTTACCAACTCTTTTTGGCGTCTTTGCAGACCTGAAATGACAAAATTAAATGGATCTGATGGGTCACTTCTATCTGTAAAGATGTTAAAATCAGAGTTAATGTAAGATTAAGAGTGTATTGTTTTTTTTTTTTCCTTTTTGTCCCATCTCTTTCTGTTTTGAGGTAAACGTTTACATGGTTTAGACCACGAGTGACCGCCCATGCTGCTAAAGCCCCTGAAATTGAGGAAGTGATGCATAAATAACACCACTTTTATCTTTGTTGTGTGACAGAACAAACAATGCTGAGTGTTTTTGCTGGGCAGCTTGCCCATATGTTCCTCTAATGTAACCCATTAGCGCAGTGTGGCCCCTGACTCACACCAGGTGAGATGTCTTATGCGTGCACGTTCTCCGCCCCGAGGCAGCATGTTGACCGTGTGCTGGCGACAAGAATCGGTGGGGGTCCGTGGGAGAGTGAGTGAGTTTTCAGGGTTCCAGGTGATTTGGCCTGCAGCCAGTGATCTTTAGTGTGGAGGGGTTCGCCCATTAGTCATTGGACAAACAGGCAGACAGCAGAAAGGGGAGGGAAGGACATGTTAGAGGGGAAGTCTGGGGCAACGAGAGCCAAGACGTGGCATGTCTCCAACATATTCAATAGCAGGAGCGAAAAGCTACCTCATGTCAAATTAATGAGTGTGAGTAGTTCACTTCCACGTCAGAAGAGACATGAAACTTTCACGCAGCCCTCCCAAACCACATCGCTGGGACCTTGTAGACATGTGGAACAACAAGGGAAAATGAAGTTTTTACCAAACGTGTCCTTTTATCAAGCTTTGATCAGTTTTAACAGAGTGAAGCAAACTCCAATTGCTGAATGTGTTCAAATTGAATGGTTGCTTCAAAATGCAGTTTGGGTCGTCTCAGACTAAAGATGGTCAATCGTGGTAAAAATGTTCCATCGTAGCTCAGTAACGATGGTGGTAGATCTACCAATGAGACAGGAGCAAAGACGAAAGACAGAACCTACCAAAGACGGTTGTGACAAATATCAGCAGAGCCAGAAATTTGGAGGAATCGTCTCAGGTCGTAGGGGCAGCGTCAGGCCGTCACACTCTCTGTCAGCTAACCAACCAATAGGAATGTACCACAAAATAACATAAACATCAGCGTGTCTACACAGCACAGTAGCCTAGCAACAACAGCAGATACAAGGTAGAAACGGGAAGAAAAATGTGAAATTCTAATAAAGACGAAAGACACTTATTACTTGATTAAGAAGAAAAAAATGGAATATTTTTAAAACACACAAGCATTACTACGACAACGCTAACTTTAGAGTCATCGGTGCATTAGCGCGTTAGCAGCAACCTGCTAATGACCTGATGACGCTGCATTTAGATCCTGAAATACAGGATATCCAGCATTAATCAGATTAAGATCAAACAAACTTATCAAACTTCTCGTAGTTGAACTGACAAACGTGGATACTGATCAACGCCGAAAGACATCCAACTGGAGTGAAGCTAGCCTACATGACCTAGTCGAGTTTCGTCTGCAGAAGAATAACTTACTGGCTTACATGATGGGATGTCATCTGCAGAGGGCTCATGTTGTTGTGTTTCCAGCTTCACGCAGCCGTGGATGCACTGCCATAAATGTCTTTTACAACAGCGGCTTTCATCCTGGCAGAGTCCGCCTTTCCCTTTAATTGCATATATGCACCCCAACTTTCTCACGAGCTCTGTATTAGCATGCCAGCTCTACTTTATTTTAACGAGGAGGAAGCTGATTCAGTCGTGTTTTCTGCCTCCCGGTAGGTGATAAGTGCCTTTTTCAAATGTCTCCAAAGGAAATATAAAATGAAAGCACTGAAGTCACCACATCAACGGGAGCCAAACTCTAAACATGTGCCCAAACCCCGCCCTTACCCGTCGTAGCTGCCAAAACAAAGTCCCTCAACGTGCACTGCATCTTGGCATCTTGGTCACATCTGTGCCAGCGTGGCACCGCTCCCCCATCTCTGGCACCGGCTGCTTACGTAAGCTGGCCTCTGAAGAACAGCCCAGCACCCTGCAGGAATGGTCCTCATTTGTGGAGCCCAGAAACAATGCATGCGCACAAAGTGCACGCCACAGGCTCAACTCTGATCTTTTATTCAGAGCTTCTTCAGAATACATGAAGTCTTTGGTTGTTTTTCCTTCAGTTCTTTGTCTTAATAGCTGCGTGGAAACAGATGGACATAAAAAGAAAGTATGTCTGTGTTTCTTGAGCATTGATGGAAGGTAGCTTTAAAAGCAAAGAAATGCAGCATCAGGTTTGAATTCTGGGAACCGTGAGCATTGCATTGTTGCAGATGCTGAGGAGGGAATTTAAATTACGCAGCCTCACATGTTTGGAGGTTGTGCACCTCTTGTTCTGTCTCTCTTCTGCACAGTCACACAACTGCACACAACTCCTTGCTACCACCTCCTCCTCTTCTTCCTCTGACCTACTTCCCAGCGCTCCGGATGAGCCAGTAGTCGGAATGAGGAGCGGCAGCACTTTCTCCCTGTATCTCTCTGTCTTTGCTCAGCGTCTCTCCAGACTCCCAAACCAGAGCTCTGCTTTGGGGCTCTTGGTGGTCACATGTACTTATATCTGAACCTTGAAGTGACTGAAACAGTGATCCCACCACCAAATGCTTTTCTTCCCTTCCCTTCTATCATCTATTATTATATTCTATTTATTTTCCTTGGCAGTGTTCTTTTGCTTTAAGTATGCGTCTGTTTTCACACTTTCTACAGGCATGTGTGCACGCAGACAGTTCTTGTATGTTATTAGAGGCGGTTGGCAGAGTAGCTACTCATGCATCTCCAAGTCTGGCACTCAGGATGATGGTTTTATTTAGCTCTGGGGTCATTCCACTCCAACTCACCCAAAACTTCTCAGTTTATATCACTGATTTTCTTGGGAAAAGCACAAGTCAGACCTTTAAACTGTTTTGCAATATACATTTAGTCACTTTTTGGTGCATTACCAGATACCTTTTTAGATGCAGCTTCGACACTGATTCAGCAGTAAACAAAGACTCACTGGTCCATTTTTTTTTCTCTAAGCTGCCTGTTTCAGCTGTCTTGGACAAGAGATGGACGATCATGAAAAAAACTTGTTATGAAAGACTTTTTGCTCAAAAATGAGAAACTTTCAAGAAAATGATAAGGACGCTCAGAGATTCAGAATCAGAACTTATGTCAGTTCACAACGTAAGTTTCACATCACGAGACATGAAATCAGTAGATGATTAATTTACAGCTCGTTCCACTGTGTGATTGAACATTCGTTGAATCACGGCTGCTACAGAAATGAATCTGAGTGTGATCCAAGATCTAAACGCATCACATCATTAGCAGGTGGATGCTAACGTGCTAATGCACGATGACTTTAAAGTTAGCATTGTCGTGGTGATGTTGGTTGGATTTGAAAAAAAAAAAAATGAAATAAAGAAGTACTTGATTTGTACATATTATATCCTGTTTCTCCATTGTATCTGGCGCTGTTGTTGCTAGGCTGCTGTGCTGGATGCGCTGATGGTTACATTATTTTATGGTGCGTTCCTATTGGTTGTTTAGCTGACAGAGATCGTAGGGGCAGCAACAGACCCTCACACTCTGAGACGATTCCTCCAAATTTCTGACATCATTTGATCAGTTGCAGCCATATTTGGTCGTTCATCTTTGTCAGATCCACCACCACCGTTTCTGAGCTATGATTAAATATTTTTACCTCCACTGACCATCTTTAGTCTGAGACGCCCGAAATCATAAAGTGAACCCGGCATAAGAGGCTCAATAAAGTAGTGATGGAAGCGAAAACGAGAGGATAATGGAGCGAATGTTTCACAATGACGTAGAAGCGACTTAACTGACAGGGGAGAATCCTGCCAACTAAAAATAACAAACCTTGATCAAACGACTTAAAGATTTTCTGCACGAATGTTAAAAACTTTTTTCCCTTTAAATCAGTGCCATCATGCTGGTGCCATATTTGGTATGTTGTTGCTAGAATGTAAAAACTGGGCGCCCACTCGTGCTCAGACTGTGTCATGTACGGTTTTCTTTTATGTCAGGATGCCCTGGTCTCACCAAAGAAAGTTATCATTTTAACAGCCTGTGGAACTTTAAGGAAGCTGCTTATTTCCAGGTTGTCATTAAATTCATGCGATAAAGAAAGGTGTCAAAAAGCAGAAAGAAAAACATGGGACTCAACTTCTAAAACCATTTTCCAAATGATTTCCTTCATTATTCCTGGTTATGTTTATGAAGGAAATCTAACTGGTTAGATTTAGTTCTCCAGCACCACAATCAATCAGGGAATATTTTTTGGGAAAAATGATATTTTTGATATGACAGTTGATCTTGTAGAGTTCTGTAGTTCGTTATTACTGTGGAGGCTGGTTGGGACTCTTCTAAGGTAGCTAGAATTAAATCTCTCCTGCCTTACATGTATTTAAAAATAAAATAGTCTTCTTGAAGAAGTAGCAGAGAATGGCAGGAAAAATGACAGATGTTACTGTCTCTACTCACCCTGAAAGAGAGGAATAATAGAAGATGACAGGGAAGGAGGGAAGGATGCATAAATGAAAAGCCCAGAGTCTCATATGGCAGCGAACATGCTCAATCGAGGTTGACAGAGAAATGATAAAAGGTACACGCATAGTCTGGTCTTATAATTCATGGAGCGTATTTCACTTGGCGTGTTCTGTGTTTGTGTGCGGATTTGGACTGCATGGCCTACTTTTCCTGGACATGGGCTGGCGGCCGGCCAGCAGGACTGGTGTTGAGTGAGGACTGCTCACACATGGGTCTCAGTGGGAGAGCGAAGACGGACGCAGACACTGGACAGGAGGTTCAGGTCATGTGTGCCGCTGAACGGCGGTGAAATCCTCGCTGAGTGACCTCTTTTCTGCTCGGCTCCACCAGCTGTCCATAGAAACAGTAACGAGCTCACCACCAGAGAAATGTGGCTGATCTCTGAGCATCCAAGTCGCTCTAAAGTCCAGAGCTTTTTTCTGAATAAAACACACCACCTGTTTGGCTTGTGTGTCATTGCTAATCATACCATATGTTAATATATACCTATATATGTGCTTGTGCATGCGTGTTTATATACACATGTACATCGTCTATTTTTGAACCCTAGGAGATTGTCATGGAAGTCATGTTTAACAATTGGTGTCAGTGATGTACGTCTATATTAATGTGCAACTATGGATTTCTGCAACATCGTTACACAAATGCTCTGATTACTGACGTCTGACGCGGAGGCGTCTGTTCCACTGTGCATCTGCATGCTTGTTTGAAACTTATCAGTTCATCACATATTTTCTTTTCTTTTTATTCAGGTTTTTCTTGCTGCATATCACCAGTGTTATTTTGTTATTTTTCCATAACTAGATGCAGTGCTGTTAGATCCATTCAGTCCTCCTGATGATTGTCGTATTAAAAGCTTTGTTGGAATTCAAGCCTTAACTATATTTTTGTCGCTGCCAGTTTCAGGTATGTGCATTGAAGCTTTTTTTTTTTTTTTACTCCAAATTCCGTTTCTATTTTTAACCAGGTTATGAGTACCAGGATGCAGTTTGTTTCAGGAGCTCCTGAATACCTCTGTTGAAGGAAAACAAGCTAACCAAGCCTTTCCTAAAAGAAAGGAACAGTAAATGCACGACTGTCCTACCAGTATCTGGGGCTGAATAGAGCTTCACAGCTCATTTTTACTTGAGCCCGACTGCAGGTCTGAACTGTCCTCTTATATAACTGACTCCCTGATGCAGACCACCAAACATTCCCCGAATAAAAAGAAGGCTAAAGTGAATAATTTAAACCCCTCTGATGATTCCTTGTTCAACAATCAAAAGAAAACTCTGGTTGCTTTTCTTATAAAATGACCCCCCATTCCTTTTTTTAAAAATCTCCGTTTCTTTGTATCGTGAGAGGAGAGACATAATGGAAATGTGGTGTTTTCTCTTTCTTTTTTCCCCCTCTTTCAAGCCTGTGTTGAGCACAGAGCGCGTTCATAAAGAATTTACCATGCTGCTAATTTTAGACGGCGCAGTGAGAACTCCTTCACCCAACAAATGTGTGGGAGGGATGGAGGAGAAGATGTAGTAGATGTGGCTTCTCGTCCGGTTTTTCCACCACGTTGAACAGATGAGAACAAGGCTGCACTCATTAGTTAGTTAAAGTACAGATATCGGTAAAGGATTTAGGCTTTAGGGTGTTTGCTGTGATGTTTTGTGAAACTTCATGGACGGTTGTGAAACAATCGTCCCCAAGTAGCCGGATTTGCGTGTCCAAAGTATTTGCATAACAAGTGTGAGACCCATTCATACACAAATTTGGAAAAACCGCTGCAAGGAGGAGTCGTAGAAGCTGTGTGAGCTGCTCTCATTGTGAGCACAAAATAAAGTGTGAAGAGTGCATTATCATTGTTCACACTGAAGACCACCCATATCCTTTTTGTTGCGTTGAGGAAATCCGCAGAGGGTGTTTTTGCTTCGTTCAGTTGTCTGCTCCAGTTGTGCATGTTCGGCTCAGCTGGCAGAGGAAAAACCTCTTTTTTTTTTTCCTTTCTTTTTGTGGCTGCAGAATTCATTTCTACAAGACTGCTGATGATGACTGTGCATGACGGTGACAGCGGCTCCTGCCCACCTACATGCTGTAACTTCTTCTAGTGTTTTCGGTTGTGAGTTTTCGTCCAGCTGTCGACCCTCGTGTCATTCATGACAACAAAATTCAAACGACCCCAAGACAGAAGTACGAGATAAGGCAACAGGCCCTCCCACTTAAAGTCGTATTACAATCTTCCAGCTCTCTGGCCACACTGCAGGAATATCTCTTTAAAAATGAGAAAATCTAAGCCGCGAATATACTTGCTGTTGACAACGCAAACATGTCATGGCCGACGCGTGTATCCTGTGTTCAGTTGTGCACACCTTCCAAAAAATAGGCAACTTGTACGCAAGATGTAATGTGCACTTGTACTCCAGATGGCGCTGGTGTAGGTCTGAGCAAGAGTTGACCGCAAGCAAAGAGTCACAAAGCTCTTCGGCCGTTACTAACTTTATATGCAACCGCTAGAAGTGTGTTACAAAATTAGTAATAAGTTTTTTTGAAATTTGCAGTTACACAAGAAGAACTTCTTCTGTCCCCTTTCTTGTATACGGTTGTGTCATTGACTCTGGCTCTGCATCCTGCCCCCAAATGGAAACCTCCGGTATTACACGCTCTGTCCACATGGTGCGTGGACATTGCAGCTGGTTGTCAGACTGCAGGAAGATCTCAGGACTGACATGAAATCCCTCTGGGATGTTTGGAGATCAGTGTGTGCTGTTTTCCTACTTTTTCCTCCATGATGCAGTTTCTGCAGGTTGTGTTTTCATGCTTGTTTGCGTGTGGTGGCCGTTGCTCATGTATTTATCCCAAACAATGCCAGGCGGTTGGAAACCAGAATAGCTTCACTGCCTCAACTCTGCAGGAGAAAACAGTTTTTCTGTAGGAGACGTTGACCAGACGTGTCGGCATGAAGCCTCATAAATCGACTCCAGGCTTCATCTTTGTTTGAAGTTGTACTTGATTGAAATTAGAATGAATTATTCAGCAGACACACATCTGGGACGCTCAACCTCTCTAATCCTCTCTCTTCTTCTCGCTTCTCTTCCAGATCATGCCCCCTAGATAGCAGCCTCGGCCTCCTCTCCACTCCCCCTCCCTGCCCCTCGGCCCCGTCCTTCCTCCGCCCTCCTGGTCCAGCTCCACCACTGCCACTGCCGTCGCCACGCGTGCCACCATGCCCCCCAGGAAGAGGACGCGGCCGGGCCTGGGCTTCCTGTGCTGCTTTGGCAGCAGCGAGCCTCTGGAGATCAACCTGAAGGACAGCGTGCCGCTTCAGCTGCTGGAGTTCAGCGCCCCCATGCCCCCTGTGGAGGAGCTGCACGCACGTTTCTCCGAACTCGTGGTGAGTAAAGTGAAGACGGGGTAGCCTTTGTACGCGATCATGCTGAACCTTTGAGTGTGATTGCAACAACGTCTGTAGAAAGCTGGGACAGTGGTTTTTATCATTATGTAGCACCTCATTTAACAACGGTCCATAAAGCTTTAACCAGCTTTTGTGGACGCCTTTTCCGATTGGACCAGTACTATCTGGGGACCTGCAGTAATTTTTAAATCACACTCCAACGTCGGTGTTTTTTTTTTTATCGCGCATTCGGATGGGATGTTTGTTACATATGTCATCAGAGCTGTGTGTTGCGTAACATCCAATGCTGCAATCAAACTTACAATCATGGCGACAAAGAAGAATGAGACACTGGACATGAGACAAGACCCTAAATTTAATCGTGGTGTTGGGCGAGACACAATAATAAAACAGTAAAAGTTGCGCCTAGAGACAAGCTTGTTGTAAATAGATGCTATATAAATAAAATGGAGTTGAATTGAACTTGAACAACACATATGAATGTTCTTCTTGTCGTGGTGACAGTAAACAGAACAGCAACCGACACTTAAGTTGGAGTAAACAGCTTTTAGTTGGTAGTTTTTCTTTCTGCTTGCAGCCATCCATCTCATCTCCTCCTTTCATTTTATGGGTCTCTATGTAAAGCTTAAGGTTGACAGATTTCTTGAATTTTGGTCCAAAATATCATTGATTCTGTAATCCACCACAGCCGCCATAATCACTGGGAAAAAGGCAGAAAAAGTGGTGAGAGGAAATAAAGATGAATAAAATTGGTAAAAACCTCTTGGAAAGCTATGTTAGATGGGGGTTTACAAACGTGTAGTTTTATAGCTATTTGGCGTCTTTTTGGGTTTAACTGGCAGCCTCATTATGAAGAGCAAACACTTGATGCTGATTGGCTGCCTTTGCTGCCACTCAAAAGAGGCTTTGCCAGCTTCAGAATATGGACAGAGCAACTTTCTACAGCGATGGCCAAAGAGTTTAAAGTTTAGGTCGGGATCAAAAGATCCGTCCAGACACAAGCTCATGTACGTTCTGTCCAAACCCGATCCAGCCCGGTCCACGTTTGGGTTGGGTATCGAGCCGGGCTTGGGCAGAGAATTCAAACTCTATTTGCTATGTTGTGATCATTACGCCATAGCTTTTTATAAAATAAAATAAAAATATAGTATAATTAAAAAAAAGTTATATGCCAGTATATCAAACCCAAACTGATCCAACGAAAGTGCTGGGAAATCACAGCCTGGACCGGGGCTGGGTCAGGTTTGGACAGAACTGGAGGGGGGGTGAGATACATTTGACGTCATTTGTATCCGTTCTTCAGATTGGCCCAATTTCTTGCAGAACATTTCGAAAAGGAGGAATTTCAATGAAACAGAGATGTTAAGAATGATTTTTTTGTATGTTTTTGAATGTGAGTAAACAGATTTTTGATTCTATGTCTCCTTTAACATCACACACGGCTTTCTGAATTATTCTGAACTACGGCAGGTCCTCAGGTGATCAGGTGTCCAGTATGAATGGATTAGATGGTGGTGACCCTTAATGGAGTCCAGTATTGATTTTTCTGCCTTGTCCCACTCACACACAGAGATTTCTGCAGTTTATTTGACTTTTTTTTTTTTTTTTTTTTAAACCAGGTGGGATGCAACGTAGTGGGAAATGTTTTTGGCTTTGGCCCTTTCATCTGCTGAAAGCCTCTTCACACTGTTCATCCTGCACAAGTAAATATATGAAATGGATTTAAAATCTTACTGTGCTGCGTTTTTGTCCTTTCTGCCAAGCAGCCTGGTTCTTTTGCTGTGCGTGTTGCTCGTTATCCTTAACAAATAGGATTAGAGATAGGAATTAGACTGGTTGGGTTTTTTGCACAAGGCATCTTGATGGTTGGCTGAGGCCATGCCCCAGCACCCCCCCCCCCCAGACTCCATGTCCACGAGCGTGGAAGCTCATCGTCTCGTAGACGTGCAGCCCACCCCACGCACATGAGTCTCGCTGGCGGAGGTCGGCACCGGAGCCAGATCAGGGCACAGCTGTCCAGGTGGAGGATTCTGCAGAGGTTTCAGACCGTGCAGGACTGTTTCTCTGTTTGTTTCCTGTCCTGTGTCTGTTTCAACCCCGTCTGTCTCCATCTTGGCACCGTCCAGCCTCATGTTTCCTGCTTCACTCCCATGACCTGGAGAATGCCAAACACCACCGCCTCCAGGACACATCACTCCGCTGTCAAGTTTAATTCAGGCGATAAATAGAATTTAATCTGTTATAAGGTGTCATTCATCATCCAGGCAGATGTTTCTTAGCTAACAGGACTGACCCTCCCTGTGCTGTCCCACATGTAATGTACGCCTGTTGAACTTTAGTAGCTGGAGGTCATTTGTTGTCTTGATTGAAGAAAATTTAACAATAAGATTGCAGTAAACGAGCTGGAATGACCTAATGGCCAAACAGCTGCATAATAACAGTGTTTAAAACGTTCTTAGGGATCAAGAGGACTTACTTTAATTGACTCACTTCATGCCTTTTATGTTACGATTTACCGAAATGTATTTAAACGGTTGGTGAGTTGTTTTAATTTTAGTCATTCGTTGGTATAAAATAGAACACATGGGAACACTTAACCCAGTCATGGCTAGCCTGAGGATTTAGATCATCATCATGGTTACTGTTAAAGGGACGGTAACTCTTTACTTTCTCCATGTTCCTGTGCGAGTAAATTTTCACTATTTTTTGACATAAAAACTCAAATTTCACAAAATGTATAACTTTAATCATAACATTCCAACTTTTGTAATAAAATCACAATTGCAAAAAAAAAATTCAATTAAAAAAATGACTAAACAAATTTAAAAATATGCTGACTTTTTTGTAAAACAAACAAATCAGTTTTGTTGCAAAATCACAAATATTGCAAGATTGAGACTTTTGTGACATTTTAACTTCCAATTTCATTCTGTTTATTGGTAAATATCAACTTTTTGCAACATTATGGCATTCTATAAAATTACAACAGTTTTTATAATTTCAACCTTTTGTCATGAACTCACAAATTTCTGTTATAAAGAAAAGTTAATTTGACATCGCTTTAAAGCATTTTTCAAACTTTTGCTAAATCCTGACTTTCTGACATAAAGCAGCTGTTCTCCACCTCAGTTATTGCACTTTTTGATGTCAGAACTGAATCAAACCGGCAATCACATTGAAATTTCCTCAGAAATGTTCTAGTTAGAAGTTAATAAATATCTTTGTACGCTATCAGGGCCCAAATAAGATGAAGTGGCGGCTCAGATTTGGCCTGCAGGCCTGGAGTTTGACACGTGGTTTAGAGGACTGAAATGAGCCACAGCTCCTCCTGAAGATGAAAGTATCACTACTATAACCTTTCCTCCAGGAGGAGATAGAAGGGTTTTCTGAAACATTTAATGGAACGCAGGTTAAAATCCTGTCTTGCTATAAAGTTTAAAGACGTTCCAGCTGGATGATCGCCTGCCTCTGACAGCCTGATTCATGTCTCCTTTGATTGTGACCAATGCATGAACTGATTTGTACCAAACCAAAGTCACCTGGGCCCACAACATCTGTTTTACCGCTCCTGCAGCCGACATGCTGACGCTGATTCGACCAGCCGTCCAAAAATCAGCGCGACCAGACCTCTCGCAGACAGTCGGCCAGCCCGTCCTCGCTGTTTGTAACTCAAGCGGAGAGCGGATGTAGGGAGGCAAGGAGCTGTGCAGCAAGAGAGGAAATCAAGAAAAAATGCAGAATAACATAACATAGTGTGTTTCTGTGGCAACGGGAGACAGGGATTACTGCTGCGAGAGCCTTTCCTGACGAGGCGAGTGAGACTGTGGAGATTGTGGAGTGGGAGTGACAGATCTGGGTCAAGTGGGGGGAACTGAATCACCTGAGTGTGTCCTGACATTCGTAACAAGCTCTTCCATTGTGTCTAGAGGCGACGGAGAAAACGCAGTGTACAGTTAGTGGAAAAAAAGAGGAAAAAAACTTCAGTAGTCTTGCGTGAAATGTGCTGTAGCTGCAGTCACTGTGGAATAAAGTTGAATCATGATTTGATGAGATGTTGAACTGTAGCTCCCAATATGTGTGAGCAATATTCTAGTCTTTATCAGTCAGACAGGACATGGACAAGCCTTAAGATGGGTTCACACTGTACGATTTTTACAGTATTACAAGATTAATTGAATTCACGTAAGACAACATGATCAGTTGATGATTATTTCCAACATGTTCCACTGTGTGATTGAAGGTGTTGAATCGTGGCTACAACAAAAATAAATGAGCGTATTTCAGAATCTAAGTGCATTAGCATGTTAGCAGCTACCAGCGAATGACGTGATGACGCTGCATTGATAACTCTAAAGTTAGCATTGTCCTAGTGGTGTTGGTCTGATTTGAAAACAAATGAAAGAAAATCAATGTCATGTTTTTCTTCCTGTTTCCGTTGTATCTTTCGCTGTTGTTGCTAGGCTACTGTGGTGATGATGTGACCTGGGATGAAATGAAGTTTGATCTATGTCATCACTTCTGCTCATTCTGGGATGCCTTTTTTCCACTTAAGTCAGCTAAACTGAAATGGAAGGAGTAAGGACACATCTGGAGATTTTAAGAATACGTGGCCAGACGAGAACACTTTATCTGAGGACTTTGACGAGTCCACGAGAACTCAAATACAGATGAGAATGTATATGGAGAAATGGCCCTGGTCAGGACTTCTCCTGGATTCCTTCCTTGGGAGATGGTTCATGGTCGTTGGATCAGGAAGAGGATCAGAGCCAGACCCAGGACACCAGGACAGGGTATTTCTTGGCTGGTCAGGGAATGTCTGGATAACCTCCTACAGGGAGGTCTGAGGCTCTCTGCTTTAGTTGGTGCCCTGCGACCCGAACCTGGATAAGCAGAAGTTGATGGATAGATATACACATAGATGGATAGGTGGATGGATGAATGGATGGATGGATGGATGATTGTCTTAAAGATGTTGGGTGTAAAAGCATCCTTTGTTCCCTTTTGTTAATACTCATCAACTCCAGCCTCTCGGGGAGGAAAGTCTGAAGAATAAACCTGCTTCTTCGTCTGTCATCAAACCATATGAAAGCCTCCTGTGGACCTGGAAGCAATCGCCGCTGATTTTGTCACAATAAGCGTAGACCACATCAGAAGGACTGATGCGTCTCATCAGTTCAGCTGCATATTTGCGTCTGGCAGCAGATGACTGCGTTGCAGGTCTGAGTCTGTTTTTTTTTGGATCCTGGTGCAGCTTAAACACTTTCTTTCCACCAGCGCTTCAAGCCTCTCACGCAGAGCTGATATATAGACCACGTGTGAAATCTGGCGGCGCACCAGGAACATTAACAGCTTTATTTTTGTTTGTGGGCGCCGTTCTGTGCTAATAACTTTTATCATCAATGAGAAATTACTCCCATAGCTATGTAATTGGAAGTGGGGCTCTCGTCAATCATTGTGGGACGTGGATTCATTTCTCATTGGTGGCAGCACAGTAAACCAAACCGAACCTTTCTGTTTGGACAAATTGAAGCCAAGTGTGAGGTTGTTTGGGGACAGCTAGACTGGCATTTACAGGTTTCAGCTGATAACACAAAGCCTTTATTGTGAAAAGGTCGCCATATGGCTTCAGTATGTCAACACTCACTAAAGGATCCAAACCGAGCTGCTACTGCAGTGCCTCTGAGCCTCTCCAGGACACATTTTAGATTCTGATTGTGGAAGAAAGGCAGCTCTGAGAATCTAGTCTTCAATATATCAGTCACAACTGAATCAGGTCCACTAAGCCAACATCTGGACTGTACAATAGTGGCAGACATGAGATTAGAGTGTTCTCTAAGCTTTGCCCTCTTTTTTTCCTATCAGTTTGTTTCTGTCCTTCATTCTCTGTTGCATTATTCAGGACAGTTTCAATCAAATCCCTCTGAGCAGTGATCCACGTGTGGTCCAGAAGCAGAGTCGGGCTCTTTCGGACCTGCGTGCATCAACCTTCAAGAGTGTCGGCGCTGTATGGTCCACCGCCGCTGGTGATATTTGAATGGAAACTTTGTTCTGCAACCAGCAAATGTATAATTAGATTTTCTGATATTTAAAGAAACTATTGAAAACATAAATCCTGTCCCAGACTTTCCAGCAGGATGCAAATTAAAACTACATTTTATTCCATGACAACACAGAACGGGAATGTTACTTCTGGCCGACAGGAGTGAGTTTCCTAACCCGTGCACACCCTGAGATGCACCCATCCTTCCTTTCTGCTTCCCTCCCTCCTTCTCTTACGTTTCTCTAACGCTCTCCTCCCATCGCTGCATTAAAGCCGGCGCTCGCTGTCCTGAGTCAGCCTTATCGCAGAAATGGCATAGCCTTGTGAGGTCGAGGGAGAGGCTAGCGACAGCTGCTGACAGAATCATCAAAGAGGCGATGGCATGACTCGTCTGGAGCCAACCCGGCGTCTGAGAGTACAGTGGTGGTAAATGAGTAGTGGCAGGTTTGTCTCGTGAAAACTCCAACTGTAGTTAAGACTCAGGGTCTCCCATGAGAGGCCGCACAGATGCACACAAAGGCAAAGGCAGTGAATCTTGTTTGGGTCAATAATAGCAGCTACAGCTTCCTGCGGGGTCCCCCGGGGGCCTCATATGACTTCCTGCCATCTTGCCTGTCTTTCCTGCACTTCCATGTCTGGCGCCCGTGACGGCTGCAGGATTTATGTGCAGAGTGTTTCTGTGTGTCTCAGCCAGATGTACCAGAAGGTAGAGATGAGGGTATCTGCCCAGGAAATGACACTTCACAGACGCGTGCTGGAGGGGGGGTGTTGCATTTCCCATGTAGGTGGAAACGCGAGGATTTCCCGTTGATAAAGACACACCCATCATCTCTTATCATTTCCTTCTAATGTCCATACTAATTTTCCTTGGTTCATCTTAACCTCAGTTACAGCTACATATACAGTTTCATACCTTCTGACGACTACTTTACCTATTGTTTTTCTTGCACTTAACTCCTCCCTGCTACTGTGATGACATTACCTCAACCTCCTGTTTCATTTCCTGTCAACCTTCTACCACCTCCACTGACTTGCACCTTTCTCCAAATGTAACTACGGGTTGTGGCAAAGCAGACCAAGAAGCATGATTGGAAAATTAGCTGTTCTTCGTTTTTGAATTCTCGCTATTCCTCCTTCGTCGTTTTCAAGTCTGGCAGAACGATAGTTGGCTGCAAAAACAATTAATGCTCAACATTTATCAGCTCCAACTAACGTGAAGTAGCCTTTATGTGCTCTGTTGCTGTGTCTGAGCTATATACAGGAAACACTCCACTGCAGAAAAAGAGCCCACACTGCCACCTAGCAGTTGGTGGTGGAATTACAGAGCGACACAGATAACACACTAGTATGAACGTTAACAGCAGTGTAGCTTCAATGCAGAAGTCTAAATCAAACTTTAGGGTTATGAACTGTAATTGGTTCAAGATTATCCTGATAAGTGAAGGATCTGTCTCTCATTCTACCTTTGGAGAAACATTTAACTCTGCAGCAGACATGTTTCTATTATTAAATCTCATGAAAACAAATCCGTGTTACCATATGAGTTTTTTAAAAAAGGTGATCCTGGTGGTATACACCACACTGCTTCTTCAAAACTTCTGTTACAAAGGAACCAATGACATGTCTTTTTGTCATATTTTTGCTTTTGAAGCAGTGCCTGTTAAAACTTATTAGTCTCTGAGAAGTCATGGAAAATTGTTTGCAGATTTTGTATTCCGTAAGATCACAAGAGATGTGAACTGATTCCATTTAAGTTTAACTGTTAATTGATTTTATTTATATTTTCTTAAAACATTAAGTTTAGCAGCAAGGACAATCCCATTTCTCCCCCCAACCCTTCCTTTTCCCCTTTGTGGTGAGGCTTGCAGTCTCCTAGGAATTGAGATACCACTTCTTCACATTTATACGTCGTCAGACGTTGTTGCTAGTTGCTATACATCAGGCGAAGCAGCAGGCTTCCATGACAACCACTGCTCACTTACGGCCCACAATGTTATGAGGTGATAGGTTTCCTCTGGCTTCTCTTAAGGACATATACCATCCATCCATCCATTATCTATACCCACTATTTCCTGTGCAGGATTGCGGGGGTCTGCTGGAGTCTATCCCAGCTCACTTCAGGCGAAAGGCAGAGGTACACTCTGGACAGGTTGCCAGTCCATCGCAGGGCCACATGGAGACAGACAACCATTCACACTCTCACTCACACCTAGGGACAATTTAGGAACACCAATCAACCTACGGAGCATGTCTTTGGACTGTGGGAGGAAGCCAGAGTACCCGGAGAGAACCCACGCAAGCACGGGGGGAACATGCAAACTCCACACAGAAAGGCCCCTGTGGAGGCTGGAACCAGGACCCTTCTTGCTGTGAGGCAACAGTGCTGTCCACCAAGACACCATGCTGCCTTGGAGGACATATACAAGTTACAATTACAAAATATCAGAAAAGAGTCCTGTTATCAGATGGAAAAGTTAGCAAAGTGACATCAGGTACTATTGTTGGCGACACTGAGGACTATGTTTTTTTGTGATCAACGTGTGGACCTCCCACCCTGGATCTCTCCCAAAAAGTAGATTTGGTTAAGTTAAACAAACAAACAAAACAAAATCAAGGTTGGCCGTGCTGCAAAGTCCTATGGCTGGCTCCATGCATACGGGCAACTGACCACTCCATCAGGACAATCTCAAGAAAGATACTGAGGGCTACATTGATGAACGTTAACGTTAGCAACATAAGCAACCGAGCCAACGTAATGAATGTTATTGATTAGCAGTGAACGGGGCTGCACCGGAGTCAACAACAATAGCGGCAGATGGAGAGCACTGTGCCCATAAATGGACATATATGCATCGGTAAAGATGTAAAAATTAGATACAACACATATAATTGGCTCCTCCAGTGCATGCTGGGAGATATCTTCTACCCCTTCGTTTGAACTGTGGTCCTGGACTGGGTTTGTTTGGAGGGCTGTGCGGCCCTCCTCGTTAGCCCTTTCTGTTCATCCAAAAGAGAATTAAGAAGCCCACCACTGTTCAATAGAAGTAGGTAATAGATTGATGGAGCAGGTTAGTGTACAAAAAAAGAAAGGAAAAAAAAGACTGTAACATTATTGGATTGGCAGTTCTGGATGGAATATGAAAGAATCTGGAGTTGTGAACTTTTCCCTCAGCAGCAGGTGGAACAATATTAGCTTTGGTTTATGTGAATTCCCGACCAAAACATGCTGCTGTTGGAAGAGGAGGGCACATCAAGAGGAGCTTTTACACAGAAAAAAGGGGGGAAAACGTTGGTTTTGTTTTTGGAACGATGAGGGAAACTGCATGTTTTTTGGGTGTTGCTCGGGTCAGGAGGATAATCCATGTGATGTGGATGTGGTTTGGAAAGATGGAGGTGAAAGAAAGTGGAGGGATATTACATAACTGGAAAGTGAGAAGTCTTTTAACTGGCATCCCTCCACCCTCTCCATGTCCTCATCCTCTACTTTAGATTTTCCTTCTCTCTGCCTCTAATGCAGGCCAGCGCTGCTTGGACCTGACAATGATTAAATCAAACATGCCACAGTTTAGATTCTCAAAAATGCTGCAGCTCTTTCCCTAATTTCCTGCTCTTGCTCTCAGATGCAACTTTGCAGTTATACCGTTAATACCTTAAAGAAGTATGTAATGATTAAAGCATTGCTTAATGGGATTCTTCAAAAGATGCCCTGATGTTGTACAGATGCTCTCTTCAACTGCTCAACAGTGTTTCTGAAAAGTTTCATAGATCATAACGTAATAATTTGAATTCAAGAAGTGGGAAAAAAAAATGGCATGTTGTCATGGAAACTGAGACATAAAAAGGAATGTATGTCAATATGAAACTGAGATTGAAGATGTCGTGTATTTGTGATCATGTTGTTTTGGTCACTACTCAAAATCTGTGACCATAGGAGACGGTACTGATGGATCAGATGAATGTTGTAACACTGATAACACTAATGATTCCAAAATTATTATCCTTATGTGCTAGTTTGGGCTTGAGAACCTCTATTCGGACAGTATATGTCAAAGTTTGCATCTTGAACATTCATAAGTAGCAGACCACCATTGGTCAGATGTGGAGTGTGACCAATCAGAAGCTGACAATCATGGCTGGGTACCCCAGAGTAAGGAGGAGAGGAATCACGTGCTTTATAGTCATCACACAGTTGAAAGTCAGACTCGTTGATGGTCTGGGTTGGCTTCACTGGTGCAGTAGGGAACTGCACCAGTGATATAAAACCTTCACAAAGATGTCTTATGTTAGCCTTGTACAGAGGTAGCAGCGATGAACCATCACACAGTGGAAACGTGTAATAATGTCAGATGAATCAATATTGTGAGTGCTGAGTGATTCAGACCAGTGATGAAGAGGAGCATCCAGACTGAAACAAAGGCTCTGTGATGGATCAGTCTCCTTGGTGAAGCTCATCTACACTTTTGTGATGTCGGCATTAATGCAGAGATGAACACTGTGATTTCAGAACAATGTGCTGCCTAAAAGATAATATCTTTTTTCATCAAGTAAATATAAAACCACAGTCTGCGATGGCATCAGGGTTTTGGACTGGCCTGCCCGCAATCCTGATCTCCCCAACAGAGGATGTTCGGAGAAGCTTTAAACAAAAATGATGACTCCGTTGCAGGAAGAGGAGAACAAAAGTACACCTGAAGCTCCCAAACTTCTTAATGCAGAATGCATTAACTTTGCTGATGTACTTCCCTCCATCTAAAACTGTGAGGGCTGAGGAACAGAAGGAGGAAGCACGCAGGCTGCATACAGATCGGCTGCTGGGCTCAGCTCCCATCTGGTTCGTATCCAGGGGTCTCATTCACACCAGCTCCTAGAATCAGCTCCTCAGAAGAGCAGCGGCTCGAGAAGCAGGGCTTTGACCCGGCGACCAGGCGAGGGGCCAGAGTGGAGCTGGCTTCCACGTCCTTGTTTCAGGGCTGGAGGACGGGGAGACGCGATTATGATCCAAGTCGGGAGTAAAACTGAAGGACACTGAGTCAGAGGTTACATGTTTAGCTGCTGGTTTTCTTCTGGAGCTTACAGCAGCTTGTATTTATTTTTGCAAGGGAACCCAGGCCCCTGAGGATCAGTTCTTTGTTTGAGTCACAAGTAATCTATGAAATCATTCTTTCAAGATTAAAATAGTTGACCAAACACTCTAAAGCACATGTGTCAGGCTCAAGGCCCACGGACCAGATTCGGCCCACCGCTTCATCTTATCTGGCTCGTCAGAGCGTCCAAAGGCAATTACTAAACTAATTAATTAATTAACGTTTAATGTGACTGCCCGTTTGATTCGGTTCTGACATCAATAAGTGGAACAACTGAGTGGGAGAGCAGCTGGTTTATGATGCAGTAAATGTTTGAAAAAGATTTTTAAACAAAAAGTCGCTAATTTTTGTCAATTCTTGTTTTTTTTGGAAAATTTGTGATTTCAGCACAAAAAGTTTAAATTAAAGAAGAATTTCCACTTTTACAACTTCTCGTTTTAAATCAAAATGTTGCAAGAAGTTGATGTTTTCCAACAACAAATAAGTAATTTTAATTTAAAAAGTAAAAACATTTGTGATTGTATGATGAAAAGCTATTTTTTTTTTACAAAGAAAGTCAATAATTTTGAAATTTGTGATTCTCACAAGAAACAAATGGGACTTTAATCTAAATTTAAAGGTTGCAATTTTTCTGACATTTCAGATTTTATGAAAAAAATGTAACTCTACAAAACTATTTTACAACTAAGTTTTTGTTTTGTTTTTTAAATGAAAAAGTCAGTTTTGTGTATTTAGCAATGATACAAAAAAAATAGGAATTTTTGGTACAAAAGCCTTAATTTTATGATAAAACTTTTGAATTTTGTGAAATTTTAGTTTTTTTCGACAGAATTTATTAATTTATTTTAACAACCGAGTCCAGGAACTAGTGAGAAATCAAACAATCAAACACAGCTGGCCACAGCCCTTTAACGGTAACCATGGCGACGATGTGGCCCAGGATGAACCAGTTTGGCACCGCTGCTCTAAAGCTTCTTCTCAGTTTCTGTTTCACCCTCCTTGAAGTTCACACCCTTGAAGGTTTTTTTTTTCCAGCTGAACCACAGAAATGTTTTTCCTGGTTATCCAGTGAAAGGACTGAGAGATGATGTCATTCTTCACAGCATCACATTCTTGGAGTTTGGAATTTGCCTCAGTCCACCGCGTCCAGCAGAGTGGATGAAAACAAACCCCTGGCTGGCTTAAAAAGGGGCCCCACCTCTGTCACCGATGGCCATCTTCATTCTGGGGGGCCCCAGGAGGCTCGCAACTCCCGTCTGACGTCATGGTAGCGAAGCTATTATGAGGAGATTAGTTTGAGCTTGAGCACAAAGCCTCTCATCCTCTCTTTTTTTCTGTTTTGTGCCCTACATCTCCACATCCTCACTTTGCTCTTTTTCAATGCATCTCTTTCCCGGCGCCTTCCCTTCATCTCTGTCTCTTCCTTAAAGCCTGATTTATCCACCTCTCTTTCCCAAGACTTTACTTGTTCCTCCCTGGCACACAGAGACCCGTCGCCTGGGCTCATATGCATTTCAAAAGGAGCAGGGCACTCGTTGTGCTAGCTGAAGGATTGTGCAGAGCAGCAGGGAGAATATTAAAACACTCTGCAGTCAGAGGAAACACTTCTCAGCCAGACAAATACTCTGAGTAAACCCGACTCATCTCTGTAGTCTTTTCTGAAATATTTGGTTTGGACGTCCTGAGGGACGGGGTGATACTCATGTCAGTCCAGACCCTTTTCTCAGAAGTTGACACAGTGTCCTGAGATCTCAGTGGCCGTCTGTGACACGTTTTGGTGAAAATGCTTCAGTTATACAGAACAAAAACCTCCTGTCAAACACATCTGTGCAGCTGATCGTAGCAGCTGGTACGAGCGAGTTCACATGTCAAAGAAACTTTGCAGGAAATCCTGAACCAGTTTTAGTCATTTAACTTAGTTTTAATCATCATTTTGTTCACTTGTAGATTCAGTCGTCTGTCAACTTAATATTAGTGACTGAGTTTGAGAAGAAAGTCCAGTCGATAGTAAAACCTCAGATTCAGGAGGAACTGGTTGTGAAATACTGGACCAGCTACACCCTCACTGGGATCCTGGAGGGTTCATGTGAATTTGCCCAACCAGTCCACATGTGTTTTTGGACTTGGAGACTTGGACAGGACTGTGTCCTGTGGGGGCTGCTCCTGGAGTTTGGGGTACGGGGTGTGTTGTTAAGGGCTACCTGTTCCCCGTACGAACAGAGCCAGAGTTTTGTCTATTTCTGGTCATACGTCAGATTTGTTTCCAGTGAGAGTCGGACTCCATCAGGGCTGATCTTTGACACTGATTCTGTTCAGAACTTTTATGGACAGAATTTTTGGGCGCAGTCGACGAGTAAAGGGGTTCCGGTTCCTTGGTGTCAGGGTTTCATCTCTGGTTTTTGCAGATGACGTGGTTTTGCTGGCGTCATCGGCTGTTGACCTTCAGCCCTTTCTGGAGCTTTTCACAGCCGAGTGTGAAGTGTCGGGGATCCGAATCAGCACGTCCGCATCGCGCTTGGGAGCGAAGTTCTGCCTGAAGTGGAGGAGTTTAAGTATCTGAGGGTCTTGCTCACAAGTGAGGGAAGACTGGAGCGGGAGATTGACATGTGGATGAGTGCAGCATCTGCAGCAATGTGGACTCTGTACTGGTCTGTTGTGGTGAAGAGAGAGCTGTTTACTGGTCGATCTTTGTTCCCACAGGCAGCTATGATCATGAAGTGTAGGGAGTGTCTGACAGAACGAGATGGCAGATACAGGTGGCTGAAATGAGTTTCCTCTGTAGGGTGGCTGGACTAGAGACAGGAAGACAAGTCCAGTCATCCAGGAGAGACTCAGAGTACACATCTAGAGGAGCCAGTTGAGGAGGTTCATCTGGTCAGGATGCCTCCTGGACGCCTCCCTGGGGGAGGTGCTTCAGGCATGTCCAACCAGGAGAAGACCACGAGGACAGGATGGACAGATGATATCTCTCAGCTGGCCTGGGTGCCTCAGTGTCCTCGTGGAAGAGCTGGAGGAGGTGGCTGGGAGGAGTATGCTGGTCCTGTGACCTGAATTTGGATAAGTGGAGGTTAACGGACGGATGTTTGTGCAACACGCACTGATTTACCAAGTTTTCAACCCAAATGTAACTTGGCCTTTTCACAGAAGTACCTTTATTTGGGGAGAGAAAAGAGAGTGGACCTGCCTTCACAGAACACAAAGATGTTCTTAATCACATGCATTTTGATGTGAAAGTCCTTTTCTTCTTTCTGAGCTGCTGCAGCATGGCCTTTAGGTTTTTGTGCTGAAAGATGAAGATCTGAAGAATACGACTGAGTGCTTTTTTTTCTCCAAACAGCTGCTTCTTTTCATTGATTTTACTTCTCAGATTATGGGATCATTAATTTCTCTGATCAATAACATTAACTCTGCTTGACAATGGTGGTGTCTTTTTAAAAACACAACAGTAGCTTGTGATATAACGTTAACTTTATCATGCTGAAGCTTAAAACATGAATTTCAGAATGAGTTGCAGTGCAGATGTTGCTTCAGGTTTGTTGTGTTCTTACTGGTTCATAACTGCTCCATTTGGTTTAACGTGTCCATCTGCTGATTCTTCTTTCTGCCGTATAGTCACATTTTTTGTCTTTTTGCATTTTCTAGTTCTTCATTCAAGTTCCACTGTATTTTATTAGTTTTTTTCGTGGTGCATCGGTTTTCAGTCAGTTATTGGTTTGTTTTCTGTTAGGAGGAAAATATAAAAGACGACAAAAAACATGATGAAACTTCAATTTATCAACACATAATCCGCATTATGTGGAGTTTAAGATGGGATAGGTTAATGATTTTAGTTAGTGATATGGTCCCGTGATGTCACAGCACCCTGAAATTATGAACCGTTGGTGAGAGGGATATTTTTAGACGTACGCTTGGAGGTTTGGAGCTGGCGTTCACTTTGCACACTCACATGTCCTCTTGAAGTGTTGCTTGACTATCGTGCCTGTAAGGCTTTTCTTTGTCATTGCTTGCTGTTTATTTCCTCTTGAAAACGGGATATAAATGATCTCTGTGTCTTTGCAGGATGAACTGGACCTGACAGATAAGAACAGAGAGGCCATGTTTGCTCTACCAGACGAGAAGAAATGGCAGATCTACTGCAGCAAGAAGAAGGTGAGTGGTCTTCTGTACTTTATCGTGGATCAGCTCTGATCTGCGACTGGCCTCTTGTTGACTGGCTGCCTGAACCCACAACTTGGAGCTGAACTTCAGCCATGAATGTTACTGAAAGCAGCCTCTTACAGTCAGGAATCAGCTCAACCACACAGCCAGATCTCTTTCCAGCTCCTAATGTCTTCTTTGTTATTAAAAATATGTGCGCACTATGACACATGAGTCTTGCAGTTTTCTGTTTTTTATGTTTTAGCTGCCTGTTGTACGTGCAGAACCAGTACACAAATGCACTTCTGACCCCTGTTTTAAAGCACTTAGCCTTCAAACTCCCTCCTCACACTTTAACAAGCTGTTTCCTCGCGCTGCCTAAGAATCATCATGCCATTGAAGCTTTGGAACATTCTGGTTAGGCCTCTCTTTCACCCTTTTTTCTTCACTAAAACATCTCTTCTTACCCTTTATTGCAACTCTCCACAACAGCTAAGGTCTCACTTTGTAGTCAAGCGTCCAGAAACATAAGAGAGCAGCTCTTCCACCAACCTCAAGTGAAGTTCAAAACCAAGTCAATAGGAGCTCATAGACCCTCCCTGAGTGTCCTCGCTGTTGTTTTTGGCTGAAGGTTTCTGTCAGAAGTAGGATCACATCACTACATCCACTTTAACGAGTGAGTTTGTGGGGTGCCACGATGTGACCCAGAAAGAAACTCCACACGCTAGATGATACTGCTGATTTAAAACCTATGAACCCTGGAAATTCTACAAATTCAGACAGTAGTAGAAAGTAGCATTTGGACACTTTTGTTTTATATGGAAATTCCTGAAATAGAGCAAGTCAAGTCAAATTTATTTCTAAAGCACATTTAAAAACAACCAGTGGTGACCAAAGAACTTTACATGAAAACATCAAACAACAATAAAAAGTATGCACATAATACATATTGAAGTAAATACAATAATTAAACAGATTTAGCTCAAACTGAAGGATGAGAGAAGAGATGTCTTGAGTGTTGCAGGCATTTAACAGTTCTTATTTGTAATGGTGGCGACTGAAAAAGTTGGGTCACCTCTGTTTTTAAGTCTAGATCTGGGAGCATCAAGAACCATCTGGAAGACCTCATGGCTCTTCAACATAAATGAGATTGTGCAGATGCAGTGGTGTCAAACCATTTACTTTAAAACTTTATAAACAATCAGTAAAATCTTAAAATCTATCCTACGAACACGAAGCCAGTGAAGTGCTAAATGCAGTGGTATTCTGGTCCAACTGCAGACCACAGACCTGTTCTAAAGCAATAAACAAGAATTACAATAACAAAGTCTCGTAGTAATAAAAGTACGTGTTGCTCTAAATATAGAGATAGCTGGTTTAGCTTAGCTGAGCTCATGCTAACTGATCCGAGTCAGACTTGAGTAATTAATTTGATGACTTTGGACTGGACAAAATGTAAAAAGACTTTTGACTTCACTTGGACTTGAGTCTGTTGATTTAAAAATGCTTAATATTAAGGATCTATTTGAACCATTGTTAAAAGGGCTTGAAATACAAAGTTTTTGATTTAGGACTTCCCTGTCTCAATTCGCTACCTTACTCAGGACTTGCTTGTGTGACTCAATACTTAACTCAGGACTTGGAGACCTGCAAAACAATGACTTGGTCCCAGCTCTGGATCATGGCTGTCTGCTGCTAGCCAGATGGCAGAGAGTTGTGGTCTGGCTGTGTGGTAGCAGTCACCTGGACCCTTCCAGGTTGGCCTGGAAAGATCCGGAGGTGACGGTGGAATCCGGAGCATGCTAGCCAGTGTTAGCCTGCAGTCGGCTGCTTGGGATGAGCCCTCTTCCTGTATATGTGAAGTCACTCACAATACGCCACACACCTCAGGGAAATTCTGTACAATTGGTTCAGTCATTCTTTATTCTTTAAGACTGTCAAAAACAACAACAACAAAAAATTATTTAATTTTGTTGTGTTTATTTGTCTGTTAAAGGTAGTTGGAAGTGGGAAAATGCGTAGGAACTATGCTAGCCTGATAAACTTTGCATTGCAGGACATATGTTTACATTTCAGTAACACTTAAATATCAGTTGCAGACTATCTCGCTAGGGCAAACTCAGGCTTTCATGTGGACTGTCTGTGGTGTCATAGAAGGTACTGGAAACAAAGTTTTGGCAGCAGCCGATGCTCTTTGGAGCTGTGCGCTCCTGAGCCAGGTTTTGAGGTAGGATATATTAGTTTGTCGTTCCTCCCCCGTCTCTCCCAGTCAGAAATCATTTCCTCTGCAAAGCTAAGGTGGAAAAAAGAGAAGATAGTAAAAAAAAAAACAAAAAAAAAAACGTCTGTGTGTCCGGGCCAGGAAATGGAAAGCATAACCGGGGTAACGGAGAACAGCGGAAAGCCAGAGGAAAATCCAAACAAGCCCCTCATTCATGGACAGAAGCAGCGTAATGGAGAAAGGAGGAAAGAAAAAAAAAACACAACTAACGGGCAGCGTTAGATAATAACCTGCATGTGTGTGTATGAATGTGCAGGAAGACATAAACACTGTCCTCGCATGCACACACACCCACACAAAAATTTCATACAGTAGGAAAGAAAAAGCTTGCTTGTATTATTCAGACATCACACACACATGTGCTCGCTGCAGTGCCCTCTGTTGCTGAGAGGGAAGACAGGACAGGGATGTGGATGGAGAGCAGAGGACAGCAGAAATCCCCTCGAGGACAAACACTGGGTCCCTTGTTTGCTTCAGCAACCGTTCCAGTTGTTGTGGTTAGATAACACTTGGAGTGGTGAACTTTGTTCATGCACAACAAACCACTAAACACAGTTGCTGCAGAAACTTTGGCCAGGTCCCTGTAGTCTGGTGAATTCTTCTGGCAAGAACTGTAAATGTATTTGAAATGTTTACAAGAGCATCTTAATGATTAATCAGTCTATCGGATTCATCCTGTCCTGCAAATTCTCCCACTGATCACTTGATTAGGAGCTCCTGCACACTTGTTTGTTCATGCAGTAATTCAATCATGCGGCAGGAGTGCAGCATAAGATCATCCAGATGCAAGTCAGGAGCTCCAGTTCACGTTCAAGCCAAATATCTGAATGAGAAAAGTTGACAAATGAAGACTGGAGGACATTTTCCTGAGGCTCTTTGATCCCTTTGGCTAATGTCAGGTTCACGCTGACGACCGTCTCACATGAAAGAAAAAAATGGTCCGTTGTAGCTCAAAAACGGTGGAGGTAGATCTTACAATGAGACAAGAACAAAGATGAAAGATAGAGCTGTCTTGTTGCCAAAGACGGACATCAGCAGTTTCAGAAATTTAGAGGACGACCTGTTGCTGCCTCTACGATCTCTGTCAGCTAACCAACCATCAGAACGCCAAGCATAAACCATCCCACTTCTGGGATGAAGCTCACCAACGAAGTACATTTTTATTGCAGTTCCTCCACTGACCACTAGGTGCTGGCTCCAAACAGAGCAAAGCTCCATTGACTTCCATGTTTAAAGGTCCAACTTTGTAGCAGAATTAAACATATTCACAACCTGGTACAAAAATCAGTTTTGGTCTCTATAGTTAGATTTTACATCCATGACAGCTGTGCAGATAAATTTATATTAAGCAATGAAGCTGACCAATCAGATGCCCAGATTCATTTGATGTGCTTGAATGAGAGCTAGATATTGGCTCTGCCGTTAGCTTTGACAGCTTAGTCCTGAATGTTTTGCAACATGGTACAGTTCAAGGAAAAATTATCGTCAAAAGCTCTCTGTAGAAATCCATGAGTCACATGACCTATTAGTTCATCCATAGTTATTATACAGTCAATGGTCTAAATGGCACAGTAGCCTAGCAACAACAGCGCCAGACAGAAAAACGAGAAAAAAAACAAAAAAGAAAGACACTATTTTTTTATCAATTATATTTATTTTCATTTCAAAGCACACCAGCATCCCACGACAACAATGACTTTAGGATCATCAGTGAATTACCACGTTAGCAGCAACCTGCTAATGACGTGATAGCGCTGAAACGCACTGTCGTAGCCATGATTCAGCGTATGTTCAATCACAGTGGAACATGTACTGATTTCATGGTGTGTAATATGATTTGAATTAATCCTGTAAGACTGTAACATTGTACAGTGTGAACCCAGCACAAGAGGTGTAAAAATTTTACTTCACAGAACAGCATTGTTGTGATTCTAGTTTTGTCAAGGGAAATTTTTGAGGATATTAATATGTGGTGTCTTATGTAATGTCACTGTGCACCTTGTTTTGTTTTCTTTTTTGTGTTTTGTGCCTTAAGGCCGTCAAACTTAATTCAAGCCTGATGTGGCGTGAAAACCGATGTGAATGCTTTTGACCATGCAACCATCCTGTGCGGCCACAGTCAGACTGCTTGAACTCTCCTTGTCTGATGGTACACCGTGTTGCAGACTGCAAACAGCTGACAAATCAGCAGAAATCCTTCATTTGTGTCAACAGAGACCAGAATCCCACAATCTTCTTGCAGAATCCATGAACTGGAGAACAAAGGCAACATTATTTAATTTTCAGCTGTGAGCCATGTGTGTTAGCTAATCTTTTGTTTCAATGAAGCTGGATCATTAATTCAGTGTTGTGGAAAATATAATTCTGGATCTTCTGCAGGTCACATAGATGGTTAAGAATGCCTTAAAGATTCTGCTGCAGTCTGGCTCTTGAGGAGTAACTTCACTTGCATTGACATTTTAGACTCTTTTCCTGCACTTAATGCAAAATGCCCTCATCATCCTCTCATCCTCCACCTGCACTCTTTACCTTCAGGTAGAACCTCAGATGTCCTAAGCAGATGTGGTTTTGTCAGAAATCCTTTACAGCTGCACGTTAAAACACCAGAAATAAGCTAAAACTGCCATCACATGCCATGTTTACCTTTTTTAAAATTTCTTTATTTATTTATTTTAACTTGGTTATAGATCCAGTCTTTAGGCTATTTGAGCCTGTGGTATCTTCTCTTTTTAAAGACTTGGTACATCAATTTTCCCTTAGACAGGGTTTGTTCTTGGCTTTTTAAAGAGATCTTTTACACAATTAGCCCCTGTAAACATGTGTTGCTTTTGAATATAATGGTACAGCTGCTCTGTCAGTTAGCATGCGGCTAACTTAGCTGAATTTTACAGTGTACAACTTAACATTTTGAGTTCAGTTGAGCATGAGTGCAGCACAATAATATCGTGGATGTTCACTAGTTTTACAGCTAAATTATCTGGAAGCCAGATGTTCCCACATATTATCTTCCAGAAATTTGTAAACTAACTACCAACCACTAATACTTTAACTGCTACAGTAAAATAATGCTGTTTTAGTGCTTTTCTATTTCTCTGCTGGCTTTAAAGCACTGGATCATGCAATTGTTGTCCTAACTCAAACATCTTTTGGTACAAGTTCAAGTCATTCATGACAGAGAGGACTTTTGAACGTTTATGAGAACAGTCTTTTGTTGTTTCTCTCAGCTGGAGTTCCTCAAGGCTCCATTTTGGGCTCAGTGTTATTTTCCTGCTACATATGATGCCTTTTCAGATTTAATTTTAAGGAAAAAAAAAAAGAAAAAACATCATAACCCTTAGTAGAATGTCTAATGTTGGATGAAGCTCAACCTTCTTAATGTTATTGAAAACAAGACTCATGTAATTTGGTTTGGAAAGTCTGATCTTCCCTCCAATTCTGCTGGTGATTTCAGCTCTATGGCTCATATGGGTTTTCTGTTGTAGCTTTTTTTTCCCTCCAAAGCCACAGTGCCTGTCTGTCTGTGGGTTTAGACTATCAAGATCTATCGTCTGTAGTGTTTAATTGGTGTAACTATATTAATCAGATCTTCTGCACATTCCCACCATTGTAAGATCACTGTGATCTATTTTATTCTTTTTATTAGTTTTGTTGTTTTTAACTCTAAGTTTTGACTTGATTCTGGTCGGCTTTGTTTTTAAAAGAGCCCCACTCTGTGAACTCAGTCCTGTAGGAAACATTTCATCTTTGTGCAGTCATCAGACTGCATATTTGTAGAAAAACCTCATTAAGCATTCATGAGAACATGAGAATTTCATGTTCAACATTCAGATTCAGCAGCTGTGTTTAGAATTGGCAGCTTCTTTTTGGCTTGAAGATTGGTTCATGTACAACCACTCAGCAGTGATTTGAGGTAATTTGGTTAAATAAAAGTTTCTGTGTACCATCACTGTTGACCATGATACACAGGATCGATTCACCACTGTTGTTTACATCAGCCAGTAACTTCTGCATGTCTGATCCCAGCAGGATCTGAGTGTACATATGAAGCGAGGGAGAAGTGATGTTGTTATACAAGTTTTTCATCAATACAAGTGAAACAGAGATGGCATGAGTAAGTCTCTATGAGCACATCGCCCTCCTGCCTGTGCATGACTTGTGTCGAGCAGCCTCCAGGTAGAGAACACGATGTAACATCAAATGGCTCCTTATAATCGTTGAACGCTGGAGGCCAAACTGGCTCTCCTGACTCCCATTAGTCGCGCTGCGTGACACACGCTTACACAAACATGCTTGTGTTTTCAGGCCATGATCACACAGTGGATCCCTTTATCACTTTCTGAAACATTGACAAAAGTAAAGCCCTGCTTCCCATACTGCTGAGACACTATTTCACAGAAATACTTTCTTTTTTTATTTAGAGCGCCTTTCAGGTCACTCAAGGACACTTTACAAGATAAAACACAATAAAATAAATAAAACAACAAGAACACAGCATTAAAATCACAGGAAAAAAGTTCAGTTATGGACCGTATGCTGAGTTTTGAGTCTGGATTTGAACTGAGGTAAAGATTCGATATTACGGATGTCAGAAGGTAAAGAGTTCCAGAGTTGAGGAGCAGAGCGACTGGATGCTCTGCCCCCCATGGTGCTGAGGTGGGCAGAAGGCACAGAGAGGTGAAGGGATGAGGAAGACCTGAGGGAACGAGGGGGGATGGCAACATGAATCAGATCAGACAAATAGGGTGGGGGGGGGGGGAGGTTATGGATAGCCTTGAAGGTAATGAGGGGGGTTTTGAAAAT
>JBAMYA010051534.1:0-32132 GCA_037176975.1 Arrhamphus sclerolepis | reverse complement strand
GGTATTCACACAAAAATCAATACAACACAATGTTGCTGGGTCTGTGCAGGGTATATGTGGGGAGGAGGCCAGGTGAAACAGATGAAGATGATGATAGCACAGGTGCATGATGAGGAGAACTGAGGGACTCTGGGAGTTGTAGTGTTGGGGCCAGTGATCAGAAGGCTGGCGACGCTGACCGTGGTATGGTGAGGAAGGAGCGGGCATGACACTAGGTCATGCATTTCCAGGTGTTATTTAGAAGATCTTTAGTTTGTCTAGAGCAGTCAGTGATTTTTTTTTTTTCACTTTTTAGCTACAAAGTGCAGTTAGTACATTAGAAATTACAAGTTGTTTATAATGATGTTAAAATTACAGATAATGTGGAAATGAATCTGCCTGAAGCTGACTAATTTGCATATGAGGTATTATAGTTTTACATCACAACAACATGGTACGGTATTTTCATCTTACAGCCACTTTTACTGTGAAGAACTGTTTTACATTTACACCTCCTATGATGTTGTTTCTGAACAATTAAATCAAAAACTGTTCCACCTTAACACTCAAGTAATATTTCATTAAAACAGCCCAGCTACCCTGCTCCTTCTGTTCTGGACAAAATCGACCATCTGTGTAAATTCCAACAGTTCTCTGCTTAAACAAAAAAAAAAAATTGCCTACAGGGTCAACAACTTCATTGAGCAATTTCTAACAAAAACATGCTGACTCGCCATCTTACTAAGTGCAGTGGTAATAATGGTTGAGACATCTTTCAGAAAGTAGAATTTGTTTTTACTGTCAATTTTTTATTAATTTATATTAACAAATTGCGAGTAAGAGGTTTGAAGTAAATCTTGCATTAACCTTTTGTAATATGGCGGGTTCAATCGTTACTTCCTATGTTAAGCTTTTCTCTCTTTATCACACAATCTCATTGTGCATCACTTGAAATTTCTCATAACTTCATCTGCACACTTGTTTCTTCTTCTTTTTTTTTTTCTTGTAACACTCCAACAGAGACAGTTAAAGGAAATCCCATACATTTTACACAGAACACATAGATACCCTTTGCTAGTATGTCATGTTCTAGATGGTTTTCAGTTAAGGAGGACTTTGCCAATTCTTGTTGACATGGATGGATAGGACAATTTACAACCAAAAGCAGAATGTTATTGACAATGACCAGCCAATCTCATTATTTTTATTTTATTTTATTTATTTATTTTTTGTTCAGATCAAATGCAATTAATTTGTTGTTATTCATCAATCTTTGCACTTCAGGCCTTTCACCATTTCAGTTCAGTCAACAATGACCACCCTATACCATATGTGTAGAGTGGCTGTTATTTCTTTCCTTAATTCGCTGCATGTTTAGCTTTGTAAAAAGGCTGGGATTACAGGAAGGCCACCTCCATACGCATGTCTTCTTCTTATGCAGTGCCTTTATAATGTGCACATAGAATGTCATTTTGCATTGTCTTCTTAAAAAAAAAGAAAAAATCACAGGTATCCAGCCAAGCATGCACCTTTGTCCTTGCTGCATCGAAAATCGCTTTGGTTGTTTTTAAATGAATATATCAATGATCTTTCCACAAATTTATTGACAAAGTGGAATTTCTCTGTCCATCAAAAAATAAGTACATCATCTCTTTAAAATAACATCATTAATTTTAACTTCCATCTACTACTAATAATAAATTGCTTGTTACAGGACTGAAAAACAAAGAAAAAGATGCATTTTAACAAATAAAACAACAAAAAACATAATAATAAAAGCTCTGTTTCATGTCCAAGGAAATAAGTCATGAAGTCATATTAGGTGTGTGTGTGTGCGTGTGTTTGGGTGTGTGTACCAATCCACTGCGTGTGTGCACACATACACACACGGTGACTGAAAGAATGAGTGCATACAAGTGGCTGAAATGAGTTTCCTCTGTAAGGTGGCTGGACTCCTACTTAGATATAGGGTGAGAAGTTAAGTCTTCTGGGGAGACTCAGAGTAAAGTTGCTGCTCCTCCACATCGACAGGAGCCAGTTGAGGTGGTTCAGGCATCTGGCTGACTGCTAGTGATGTTATGCTGGAGTGCTTAAACATAATATCAAGCTTTGAAGCAGAAGTGTTGTGAGAAAGTGATTTGAGCCTTGCTTCAGCAGGTCTACAATCACATTACCACTCTGAATGAGGCCTTGTTACGTCACATGAAGACTCAGGCTGGTTGAGCTGCTGCCGGCTGCTCTGCGGGAATTTTGGAGGGGTGTTCCACTGTCTGATTCACTGGGACACCTGTGGGTAGTGATGGGCAAATTAAGCCTATATGTGTATGTGTGGTGTACTGTGATGTATACAGATGACATTATTGGAATACAAGATTGCAGTGGTGTTCTCAGTGAGGAAATTAATGGCATAAAATATAAAAATTAGTGCTAGGCAACGATTATTTCAAAAGTAGTAATCACATTATATGTAATTGTAATGGACGCTAAGGGAGAGAGGAATTTCATCATGGTAGAGACCAAAACACCCTAAATACGTTTAGAACTACAAATTAACTTTCTTCTGCTGATTCTTGGTTTGTGTTTTTTTTTTTTTTTTTATTTTGCCATTGAAATAGGTCATCACTTCCCAAAATATCTTCATGACATAAATACCTTGTCTAGACCCACATTACATAAATCAGTACTAATAAAAATATAAAAAGGCAGATACACAACTAAATATCTTTAGAATATCTTAGACTCTTTAGCATATATCCACCAGAAAAAAAAAAAAAGCCATTCAGCAGTCAGACATAAAGCAGTGACACTGACCTACAACAGTTACTCGGCATCAACCAGTGACCAACCAGTGACTTGTGCTGGTGTGTTGGACCTGTGTCATTCACCAGTACACTGGCTCACCCTCCAGGCCCGTTAGGACCCAAGTACCCAAATCAGCCCCATCCCCACAGGAGACAGAGCTTAAAAAAATAAATAAAAGAATACTTGGAGCAGAAGGTTCATTTGTTGTTCTATGCCCAATCGCACTTGTGGAAGCTGAGATTTAGTGGTTAGGTGAGTCTTGATCCAAACAGAAGGTCAGCAGTTTAGTTTCCAGCTCTTCTACCTGTTGAAGTTCTCTTAGACAAGATAATACACCCGTTGGTAATTCCACTAAGGTTATATTACCATTGAAATAGCAAAACAACAACAACACACAAAAAAAACCCAAAAATAAAAAAAAAACTTTTTGCAAAGAAGGTGAGTGTGATAATTCATCAACTCGCTCCTGTAGGGGCAGAACCCAAAGTCAGCTTTATAGATGGGGGTGGTGTGCGGGTGTTTCGGTAGATCAGATTCTTGGTGCTATGTCCAGTTATGCCCTGTTCTGCATAAATATGATAGTCATCACGCAGCTCAAACAGTGTATGCACTCAAGTTTGTGGAAATTATTCAAAATTATGTCCACCAAAATGTGTGAATAACAAAACACATGTTTAATACAATGCCAACAAATGTCTAACAAGGTATTTCTTGTTCTTACAAATAATTATAGAAGTCAGAATTGCCTCCTTTGACAGAAATCTGCCCTCACAAGTAGAAACATGCTCTCCACTTTCCCACTGAGTTCTGCCACATCAGCTGCTGAGCGTTTCTTTGATGTTTCTTCTGTTAAAGAACTACATTCTCAAGCCCACTTTGATTGTATTAAAAAGGCTCTGTATTCACTATTAAGCTTCTGTGTTCCATTTTTGGTCTTTAGATAAAGGTCAAGACACTAGTGTTAATGTTTTAGGTTCACTCTTCTTTGTTGGGGGGAGGGCTTTTAGGTCGATAAACGATAAAACGATTAATGATAAAATCAACACCAATATGAACTGACCAAAATCTGTGTCACTTCAGTAGAGGTAATGCAGATTCTCAGGACACTGTAAAACCAGTGTTTTTTGTTTTTTTTTGCTTTTGTTTGTTTGGTTTTTTATGTTCTGTTTTTTTGTCTTTCAATAATAAAAAATATATATTTAGTCATGCCAAAAATGTTGACAATTGACGACAGTAACAGTTAGATTTTTATACAATGGCTGGATATTTTGGAAGCAAGCAATACAGGTTTTGAAGCAATGGTTGAAATACTGACCAAATTAGACCAATCCTAGCTCTGGATTATTAACATAAATGGGTCAGAAATCTCCAAAATATTGTAACTGGCTCATAGCACACCATCAGTTGATGCACGCAAATACAATCAATGCAAGTTTGTTAGTGAGTTTCAGATGCCAAAAAGTCATTTATGTTTGTAGGGAGAACATTCTAAGGTGTCTGAACACAGTCCATCAAAGCTTCTTCAGGATGGGAGGCTGTGAAGCTAAAAACTAAGATTTCATTTTAACACTCGTGCAAAACAAAATGCATCTCTGTCTCAGAATTGGGCCATGCAGGAAGTTAGTCTGTCTTTCTTTTTACAACATAAATCTTATGCAAGGTGAAATTGAGTGTGAAGAAAATATGGATGCGCTATAAGAAGAGGCCAAATCAGTGAATCGAATGAGATGCTTCGAGCAATCTTCTGCATGGAAACATGGGCTCAGCAAATTTGCTTTACTTTAAACATTACACATGACTCAAAAGCCCACACACCCCATCATAGTAATTTGTATCCCTGGTGATACAGTTACCTCTTTTAGTAGGATAATAGACTCTACCTTCCATCCAAAATTGACAAGGAATGGTTTGAAAAACATGATGTAGTTGCCAAATTCCGCATCAGTCCAACCTGTGACATGTGCTGGAAAACCAGTAACTTATGATCTATAAAAGACCTAAAAGACCTGCTTTGAAGCTATGACTGCCAACATATGGTGCCTGACACCATCAGGTACCTGCAGAGATCATTAGAAGTTTACTATCCAACTAGGCAGGAAGGGTTTTGAAGGAATGAGGTAAAACTTCACAATGTAGTTGGATTGTTTTCATGATGCTGATAATTACAGTGTGGTTAAGTCCGTTCTGTGATGTTGCTTGCCTATCATTGACTGTAGTCATTCCACACACCTACAAAGAAAACCCACATTATTTGGCACATTAAAAGCTAGATATATCTTTGTGTATAGATTTTTTATTTCAGTAGCTTAGGGTAACCAAAAGGCTGTAGGGACTAAGGCTATTTTGGCAGCAAGTAATAAAGTTTGTAAAGTAAGATTTGGATGACTCTGACCAACTTAGATCAATCCTAACTGTTAATGATTACATAAACGGGTCAAAAAGCTCCAAAATACTGTAACTGGTTTTGTAACTTATTGATTTAACCTTCAGGAATTAATACAATTATTTTGTGTTGTATTGTATTTTGTAAGGATGAGGAACTTGGTTGTAATTGTTGTTAAATGAACCCTACATATTCATTTTATTTGGTTATTTTAAAATGTGTTATTCACTAACTCTTGCAAAAGACATGAACCTAAATGCAGCATGATTATATTATCTTCAAGGTTAGAGCTGACGAACACCAAGCAAGTCCTACACAGTGTGTGCAAAGGAGGACAATGATCATCCCTGACCTTGTTGCTGCTAAGAGCCTGTTCATGTCCTGGCTGTATTTGATATAAAAATGCATTATACAAGAGTTTTGAAGGTTTCCATGCATGGCACCTTTGGTAGAGATACCGTCCAGCTGCACTACAACTCAGCTTAATCTAGTATTTGTAGGTTTTATGCCTGTATCAATACAAAATGAAGGCCAGTGATATCTGTAACTGCTACTGTTTTTCTGTTTTAAAATATTATCAAAAAAATACTTTTGAAATTTCATGAAGGTTGGTGTAGAGTTGAAACAAAAACCATAAAACTTTGCTGAGGATCTAAAATTTTTAAGCAAAAACTGTCACACTGGTCTTGGAAGAGGACACACTTTTCGCTTTTGCTCTTGTTTCTGTTGTAGCAAAATCAGTAGACTTTAAAACCAACTTAAACATATTAAGACCTCTTTGGATTAGTTTAACATGGAGAGGTCTTGTAAAGTAATTATTAGCAGGAGTTTCTTCTGTCTGAAGTGTCTTCTCAGTAATTATTACAGATGACGTCAGTAAAGGTGACTTTTATCCTCTGTAAAACTGTCAGGAAAAAAAATAACTTCAGGTAATATACTGTATATCCTGTTCAAATAGACAAGATGTAAATGTGTATGTAAATCCTGTCATATTCTGTTTTAAAAGAAGTTACCTCTGGCTTTTTCAAGTACGGAGGTGCTTGAGGAAAAAAATGGTCTTTGTTATGTGCTGAAAACACATATACCATAAGATCAAAAAGAGTCAAAATCACTTGTAGGAAGAACAGAATTCATGTTGTTCTTAGATAAGTGCCTACCACCAACAGAATCCTGTCAGAATTGAATTAATATATCAATCATTCAACCATACACAACTACATTGTGCTGTATAGTGGATGCAGCGGTGGGTAAATCAGGATGCAACTCAATCTTCTGGTCATTTTACAGAAACTTTTTATCCCCTGCAAACTGATCATTTATATTATAGATGTTGTGTGATTAAAAATGCGTTTACTCCACCTCTTTATGCAAAGCTAAACCTTTCCAAATCAAACCCTAACCCTAACATGCACAATGAATTAGGAGAGCACGGAGATTAATTAAAAGGTAGTTATGTCTATTTAGGTAAAACTTAAATAAAATCTTTCCATTCCAAGGTGATATTGGAGTCACATTGTACTATTATTCATCAGTCCATCCACCCACTCAATCTTGTTCAGGACTGCTGATGGGCTGGGGCCATTTAAGCTGTCACAAGGTTTAGTTGAGTGACAAGTTGTCAGTCTATTGCAGGGTCACATAGAGAGTGACACTACCACTTAAACTCCATAGAGAATTTAGAATCAGTCATCAGCATTCATGCTTTTGGACTGTGGATGAGAGCTGATGTGGAGTTTCCACATAAGCCCACACTGAAAGACCACATCTGAGATTCGAACCAGGAACCTTCTTGCTGTGAGGCAACAGAGCTGACCACTAAGCCACCGTGCTGCCCCGGAGTCAACATACTCAGAGTAAATTTAACCAACTCAGAACAGCTGTTCTGAAACCGAAAACTCTGAATTTCTGGTCTCAAAGTTTGCTGACTCCGAGTTAGTCTTTTGACTCAGAGTTTGTTGAACCTCTTTTGTGGAATAGACCCCTGTTGAAACATGCTTAAGTTAACCACATGGCCACAATAAAAGTTCTAATTCAGTGAAAAACAGCAGGAGGAGCTCTTCCATTGAACTGGTGATGCCGTGGTGAATTACAGTAACAGAACAACAACTCCAAAATGAAAAAGAAAAAGAAAACTGCAAACAACAAACAAAATTTACAGTTTTTGTTGAAACTCATTTCTGAAACAGAACCGTGAAACGGAGCTGCAGCTACACACAAAGTCAGTAAAACGTGACAAGAGTTCATTTTAGGACTATTCACCAGAGGCCAACATTCCACAAATATGCAGCTGTTTGTGCTCAGCAACACATGTGGTTGGCACTCAATATTTAACTATGTTTTTATTTATTTATATATTGTTTACTTGGTTTGTTTCGTTGGTTGCTGTAATATTGTCTTGCCTTCACCAAGCAAGAATGAAGTATTGGAACTGTTATTGTGTTTGATTTAATGAAAGCAGTTGACTTTTAACAGCTTCTACATCTGTCATGCGGAAATAAAACTTCTGATTATAAGAAAAAAGCAGAAGGTTACAAAGCAGAAAAAAAGCTCAATCACTAAATGAAGATTTATATTGTTGTGCTATTGTGACAAAGTCAGTTTTTACGGGGATTTTATGCATGTTTTATTTTACTCCATGTTTTTAGTTCCATTTATTATTGTATTGTTACTGTGTTTTTAAGTTTTATAGGAATGTTTTGTTGTGTAGTTGCATGCAACGCTTTAATTCCCCACTTCCCCTGAAAGAAGTACCAACCCAACGCAATCTACAAACAAGCAACAGGTGTGGCAAGCAACAGGTTATAGGAAGAAAGGAAGGAAGAAAGAGAATGACAAATCTTCACGATATTAAATTAAAGAACAGAATTTGAGGATGTGAGTTGATGCTGCGATGGACTGGTGACCTGTCCAGGGTGTACCCCTGCCTTTTGCCCGGAGAGAGCTGGGATAGGCTCCAGCAGACCCCCGTGACCCTGCACAGGACATAGCAGGTATAGATGATGGATGATTAAGTGGTGGTTAGTTCCTTGATTAGTCACTTGTTTTGTTGTTTTGATAACTCTACCATTAACTAAACCTCACTTTTTTTTAAAATCCATTTCACAACTATATACTTAACTAAAGGTTAAGTGGTGGTTAGTTCCTCTCTTTTGTCCCCAGTCAGATATCCTGTATTTCATGATTAGTTACTTTCATTAGATGAAACTTCAGGATTAACTAATGGTTAAGCAGTGGCAAGTTCCTCATTTCTTTTTATTCTCGATAATTAAGCAGTAATTAAGCAACATTTTATGTACTTTATTGTAAAGTGTTACCATGTTTTATGACTTCTCCTTTAATAACTTCAAATTCAAAGACTACTCAGTGGTACACTAAGTAGCTGAAAGATTTGTGAGGTGACAAAGAGTCGAATCAGAGAAGTTACAGCCAGAGGGGAGAAGTCTTCCTTGCTGCCACGATAAGCCATTCAAATGGAAAGGAAGCGAAAATTATTCTGCCAATAGTGTCTTGTTTCCATCACTGGCAGTCAGCGCTGAGGCTGATAATATCACTATTTGAACAGCAAATGGATATCAGGGCACTTTCTCTCCAGAAGCTAGATATTAGTGGCTGCTGAGGGTTTATCATATATTATTTCATTCTTCTTTTTTGTTTCAATGTGATAAGCTTGAGCTTGAAGAGTTTGCTCAAGATATTAAGGTGGCCCCTGGATCAACTCAATTTATGCCTCCTTAAATGAAACCAAAACAACACAAAAATCAATAGAAACATTTGGTAATGACTTTTGGAGCTAAGTGGAAGCAGAGTACATTACCGAGAGTTGTCAGTGTCTATATTAGATGAAACGCTCTGTGCCAGAGACAAGTTGTTGGTGTAGCTGTTGTAATAGCAGAAGCAGACTCAGTAAGCAGTGTTGATTAAACGACAGTATATTTGATAAACCAAGGGAACATCGCTTTGTTCAAGGAAGACCTGTAAATCAAAACAGTCTTCAATAAATCATGCTAACAAAAGAACATACTTATAAACACAGTTAGAAGACCTGAAAATGTCTTACCACTTGGGTTTCAGGCAGAAACATAATTTACAAACCAATCACGAGTCCATGAATTGGAATAATATTTAACTATTTGTTTTCATACAAGTAATCAGTCAACTGAGAGTGATGTTGTGACTGACTGGTTGGTAGAGGTGGCTGGTAAGCTGTTCCTCTGATTTATTCCTTGATGTGTGGCAGTGTGGCCTCAAAATGAATAAATAAATGTTGCCCATGTTTGACTTTGACTCTAGAACAGAGGTTTCAAACTATAGGCCACATCATAGGCGCTATATAAATAAATTGAATTGAATTGAATCATCACCATGGCTACCATTTAAGGGCCAGTTCTTTACTTTTCTAAACCAGCTATGTTGTCAGATTTCCTGCTAGTTCCTGGACTTGATCGCAAAATATAAAAAGAGAAAAAGACAAAATTGAATCACAGATCACAGATTTTGAAAAACTTGCAACCTTTATAATAAAATTGAGACTAGTAATAATTAATTAATAATAATTTTGTTGAAAAATGTCTAATTTTGCAAGATCAAGTTTTATACAATTTTCATACATTCATTCATGTGATTGTATGACTTCATATAATCAGAAACATCACAAAATTGTGACTTTTAATTGAAAATTACAAATTTCTGTTGGAAAATACCAAGTTTTGCAACATTTTGACATCAAGTTACAAATGGTAATTTCAACTTTTTGTCCTACAATCACAAGATTTTGTAATAAAAAAGAGATTTTACAAAAATCGCGAGTTTTGACAAAAGATTTTTTGTTGCAAAATCTTTTGCAAACATTTGCTAAATTGTGACTTTTGGTCTCTTAGCTGCTCTTCTCACCTCAGTTGATCCACTTTTTGATGTCAGCACCGAATCAAGCGGGCAGTCCCACTGAAATCTTGTCTTTGCACCTGCTCTTGCAGACCAGATAAAATCGAGTGGCGGGCCTTGAGTTTGACACGAGCTCTACTCACTTACATCTCTGACACACTGTAATTTAATGTTGCTAAATTTTCATGCTAATCAGCATGCTAATGTTTTCGCATTGTTAATGATTATAATGATGTACATCAGGCTCACTATCAATGTCTAGCACTTTATGTAATCTTTTCTGAAGCAATAAGAAAAATCTGCACTGGACCAAGTTACTGGACAAGTTAAAATGATGAGAGTGCTGAATGCTACCCATGCATGATCAAAGACACTGCATCTGTCCAGACATGAGAATGTTCTTATCAAATATCAGAGCAGTCTATCTTGCAGGTGACACTGTCTGACTTAAATTGATCACCCAAACAACAGTTAACTATCAGTAAAATGCCTCCAGCTCAGCCACAGGTACAGAAGTGGGCTTTTAACCCCTTGAGAAACTGATTATCACTTGTTTCAGCTTCTCTTTGTGGAGCGAATTTCTCAAGGACTTGACTTAATTTGACCCTTTTGGTCATTCAACAGAGCTTGGATCAATACTTGTAGGCTCTGACCACTGAGGTGTAAGGTGCCACTTAGAGATAGAACTGCTCTGAGGCTGAAAGTAAAAAAAAAAGAAAAACATACTGAAATGTTGTGTAGAAAGAGTGCGTCTCAAGGAAAATGCTGACTTTTTAATCACAAATTTGGCATGACTCTTGAATCAAATTCTTGATTTTCTTTTAGTCCAAATGGCAAACCTGAATGATACGGGGATGAATTGCATGTACATATAATATTCCTCTATGGGAAAAAGTACAGATGTGCTGGACAGTCTAACACTGGTTTGCTGAACAATTTCAAACACTCCCATTCAAAACTCCATTATATCAATTGACCACAAGCTGTTAGAGGGTTTTCTAGCATGCATTTCCCATTTCAAATTCCCTCACAGCATTTCAGTGGGATCTAAATCTGGCCTTTGACATAGCTATTCTGTGACTCTCTATTTCTTCTGATTGAGCCATCTGTCAGTGGATTTGTTAGTGTGTGGAGAATCATTATATTAAAAGGTCTACTTCCAGTTCAGCTTCAGCTTTCCAACAGATGGCTTCACATTATCTTCAAGCACTCTTTAATTTAATATAAAACTTGGAGCTAAATCACTAACCACAAGCTGCCGAATCCATAAGGCAGTGGAGCAAACCTGAAACATAACATTTCACAGCTGGCACGAGTTTCTTCTCCTGAAAAACTGTCTTTGCTCTGCACTAACATGTTTACTGCTGCTGAGGCTCTATTTTTGATTAATCTGTTCAGAGTTTTTTTTATTCTAAATGAGATTGGCCTTTGCTACTATGTTCCTTGTCATACTGATGTTCCCTCTAATGTGTTTTTTAAGACAGCAAAGTTTTTTTTTCTTCTCCTGTGCAGATGGGGTTTGTGAAATCTCCTTCTGTACATACACGCAATCACTTTGACACCTTTCTTGTTGATATCAAACATTTTTTTATCCCCTGAATAAAATTTGGTGATTTAAAATCCATACAACTCTCATTAACTCTCATTAATTATTTTCTTTACAGTGCGATTGTTTTTTTGTTTTGTTTTTGTTTTTTTACAATTTACTTGAATTGAGAGATCATCTAATCCCATTTCACACTCACAGGGATCTGCACATTATTTTCAGTAGATCTTTAAGAGCTCCTGAGATCTTGTGATGATGATCAGTTAAAGATAACACTAGCTCTTGATCTGAAAGGTTCAAATAAGACCCTCTGGACTTGATGCAGATTGTTTATTTTTAACATTTGGAGCCTTCTTTCTACAGTGGTCTCCATTTTGATCACACAGCAACAAAGGACAGACATGTAAAATTATGCTACATGCTTTGGGGGGGAAAAAAAAATCAGGAAATGGTGTAAATCAATATTCATAAAGACTACAAACACTATGATTACAAATTAGAACTTAATGGATACAGAAAGTGGTCTATAGCTGAAAGCAGAGTAATTAGAATCGAAAAATCTCATTAAAATTGTGAATGAGTCCATATCATGTCAAATAGCTATTATAATTTTAGATTTTCGTTTTTTTATGTGCAAAATCCTTCCCATCATGCACTAAACAGATGGCAAATTGAGCTTGAAAATCGCCCATTAGCAGACACTAAAATGTACCCAGATAGATACACTGAAGTGATGTTTTAAAGTTTAATTTTCAAGGATTTGTGTGTGTGGGTGTGTGTGTGTGTGGATGGGTGTGTGTGAGGGTGTGTGTGTGTGTGTGCATGTCAGGCCTAAACTAAGTGTCCTACAGCAGTTTGTGACACTACTGCAAAAGGTAAATGCAGCATTTTAACACAACAGAAATACACAATCCAGCTTTTTTTTTTTTTGTCATGATCAAACTAAAGTCGGAATTTAATAATCAGACAGCAAACATTATTACATCGACTCACAAGTTTCTGGAAAATTCCAAGTGAAAATATTGCTTTTCAGCCTTGTGTTCTCAAAGACAAACCAGCTAAATCCTTTGAATTCACAGAACTGTCAACAATGTGGGAATGTCATTGTTTGGAAATATGTTGGCAAATATGATTCAGATGAATTTTTCATAATACAGTGAATAGTTGTTTATTGTGATAATTTTCTGCCCATCAATCCCCGTGTGGATTCTGTGTAAAGACTTTAGCAAAAATATTTTTTGTTGCACCTAAATCTACACCAAAGAGTGATGTTGCAGTGTGCTAATGCATCCTAAAGCACAACTTGTCATGACAGCAAATTAAAAAGGCAAAGCCTTTCAAGCAATTTCAAATAATGTTGTCGCAGAATCAAATATCACAGCTTCCACATCAATACTACATGTGTTTGTAATGGAAAAACACAATAGATACATACAAATGCATAGGCTATCTCCAGTATGGGATGTTTTCTAAGACAGCATAAAGGAAAGCAATTTCTTGCAAATGCACTTGTCAGTATTGTCAGTGCAGCCGTTCTGCTTCATCAGAACAACACATGTAAGATCAGACCTTATAAGATGAAGCTTTCAACTACATAGCAACAAGGACACACAAACAACCTGCTGAAAAGTCTATTTCATCACCATCTGCATGCATGCAAGCCACCCAACAGAAGCAGACTGAGGAGGGTTTTTACACGTCATATCTTATTATCTCTGCCTGAGACCTCAAAGGTGTAGCTGGTGTCAGTGAGGTCACAAATATAACTCCTGCAGCTTAAAGGCAACAAGAAATGACTCGGTCCAGTTCGGCTGCCAAAAACGGTGAGCGTGTCTCACATTCATGGCGCACTACTCACCATGGTGCAGCCGCCCTCCGCGTCTTCGTCCAGCAGGCCCAGTCTGCACAGAGCCTTCTCGTTCCTCAGCCAGTAGTCTGATGAGTCCAGCGCGCTGTTACTGCACAGAACCTGCAGCGCACACACAAATCCTGCTCAGCTGCAGCAGGACTGGAAACATCATGTATGACTTCACACACACACACACACACACTCACGCACACCTGATAAAACATGACTTTACTTTCATCCACCAGTCTGTATGTTTTCATTTTGCAATGATAAAATCAGCTGACTTTTCTCCAGGGACTGTATTTCACGCTGTATTTCCGCTGTAGAAGATTAGTAATTGTCAGCTAAACAAAGACTTTATATAAATTATACTTATTGGAGCTACATTTTAGTGAAACTGCAGTTACACAGCTTCCTGATGTAATTTTCTGTCTGATATGCTGTTAACATTATAAGTTCTTCACATGAATGAAACTGCTGATTCCCTTGTTGCTTACTGTTTTAATGGGGTATGACAGCATGTTATATTTATTTTAGCCTATTTGAAAAAGAAGAAGAAAGATTATTTTTAGAAACAGTCTACACTGCTAAGTATAGTCAGTAAAAGACTGAAGTTGCATTCAATCAAATAAATGTTTTGCAGTTACTTTGACACATAATAGTTAAGTAAAGAAATGTTCATTCATATTGTATATTTTTAGGGACATGCCGTGACCCCCCCACCCATGTAGAATAGACCATCTGTGCAGGCGTTCAGCCAGGTAAAACTGACGTAGGCTCAGCTAAGCTCACTGGGAGTGATAATATCAAAGGCTGCCGGCACCACTCAGCAGAGCCAGAGGTCTAATTATAAGAAAGACATCACTTGGCATCGCGACAGGACACTCAAGTGGACAACGGTTAAGATCCTGAGCGGTGGGCTAATTAGGAACATGCCAGCCAGTCTGCCTGCACACTCACAGTGTACTGCCAGGCACACACAGCAAAGCAGAGCTACACACACCTTGAAAGGAAATTCAATCTCGCCACCACCTCAGCCCACTGATCTGTACCATTTCCCCTCCTGTCTCTCTGGTACTGGGCTATGATAAATCTACTAGGCTGACCTGAGGGCCTTACTGTCTCTCTTAATACATGACTCCTGGGTGTCATTGGCACCCATGCAGGAGGAGGAAGAGAATATCTCTTGCACTGCTGGGAGCGAGCAAACAGGGGTCAATGAAAAAGATAAATATGACCTTAAGGACGCAGAAAGAAGTGTTTGGCTTGTGGTGGTGGAGCACACTGACAGAGGGATGCACAAGTTTGTGGATGCACATTTGTACCAACACAAATGCACAAGACACAGATCTGTTTTTACCTTCTTACAGACGCTGATGGAAGAGGCCATGAAGGTTTCTGAGCTGCCTCCCTCCACCTCCAAAGACTCTGAGGCCTCGAACATGGCAGATGACTGGAAGTTACTGCAAGACAAAAGGGCACAGAATTGACTTTGTCAGAGCGTGTTCTCATCAAGTGCTCAACACTCTCCCTTTTACAAATCTAGAATCAGTAAGAACTGGTTATCCCCGCTCTGACCTGAGCAACGCATCAGATGTCACATTGGCTCATGCCATAGTGCAGCTACAGACATCCACTGATCTAGCCAAACAGAGTTATTTCACTATTCTCTGCTAAATACTTTATTCTGGCCCCAATTTGTTTTTAAGAAAATGCACCAAAGTGACATGTCCCATAACTTATTGAGGATTTTTTTGCATTTGTCTTTGAATGTCAAGTGTCTTTTATCACATATAATTTATGAGAAACCATGTGTGTGACTTTCTCCGGATGAACTGCATACTCTGCATAAAGGGATATGCGACTGCAAGTTGGAGAGAACTACAGCTTTTTGCAAACTGCATCTCCACAAAATGATCAAATGAGCTCATATTGAACAACCTGAACATATATATATGAAAACATCATGAAAGCTTTCACTGGTCCTAAAATTTGACTTGGACATAGAATGCAAAAAATAGAGAACAGCATGAAACCCCCTGTTGCTGCAAAATTACTTGTGTGCACACAATGAGCCTGAAAACAAAACGGCAAACTAAAAACTCAGATGAAGGCATCATTATACTCTGTGCAAGCTCTAGCTGAGATAAGCAAAACCAAAGCTTATCAGCAATGGCATTAATGAGGATCAATTTGGAAAATGAAGAGGCAGTGCATGCATATTTGAAAAGGAGCAGCTGTTTTTATATAATCCACATATTTCAAAGCGAATCAAAGCATTCCCCCTTTAAAGCCCTTGGGGAGCTCACAACTGCATCTGTTTTTGTTAAGGCGCAAGTGTGATGTATGCAGGATAATTGTGCCAGAATAAGCGAGATTGCTGTAAACGATTAGACCCACAAGGCAAATATATATATATTGGAGATAAGTGGATGTGATGTGGCACTGTGTCTGCAAGGGGCACATCAAAACACTCATCCAAGACGCACGCAGTGGGAATGACTCCGTTGTGGATAAATATGAGTGCAGAACATTAATGCAGTAGAAAAAAAACGCAACTGAAAAACACTAAAAAGGTGCAAGAAACACATGATAAACCTATTTGCCTTTTATAGAGTTCAACGGGCCTGCATTCTTCACGCTCGACCTGTTTTCCAATCTTTGCGCATATCAACCTTATCATCACGACGCGGTGTTGACTGACAGCTTCCTGCGCTCTCGAGCTCCCGAGGCTCCAGGTACTCAACTTGACGTGAGGACACTATTAACTCTTGACATTTCTGTTTTTAGAGGCCCCGTTCGTTCCTCTGCTGCAATTTTATGCGACGATTTTAAGAACTATTGGATGGATAGTACTTCTGTTCAGAAACAGGTAACTTTTGGTGGTATAGCCTTCAGTGTATAATCAGTTCAGCTGAGCACAACAAATCAAACAACATTTAGATCGGACAGAATGGAGATGGCTTTAATTTCAAGTGTGGAAACTGAACAGTTTGGGAAACGTGACTGCTGTTGCCACACATTTCTATCAGGTCAGGAAGGCAGAAACATACTGCACATCATGGAAGGCAGTCTTTGTCGTGAAAGCAGTATAATGCTGCCCCAACAGTAAACACGGGCTGTAAAATCCACATTATCACTCAATATGTAGATGGTATGGCGCATTAGCACGTCCACGGCTGTTTACAGTTTAAATAACATTTGAATAAAGGACGGCACTAATGACATAATGTGTAAATATTGCAGTAAAATGTTATAAGTTACACAAGGAAAAATAACCCAACTGAGTGTGACAAACAAGTGTAAAGGATGACTTCGTTCAGAGTGTGCGCTTGTGCTCATCTTTACTTGTTTAAAATAAAAAAAACAGCTCTTACCTCGGCGTTTTCAAAAGGCACTTTGCGCCTGCCATTCTCTCAAAAATGCCCAAACTGTCCTCAACCAGTTGGATTATTTCCTCTGGAAGGCAGGGGGAGGTGGAGCGGACCGCCTCGACATACAACTGTCCCCGGGACACTCTTCGGTCCAGCTGCGCATCCCCTGTCCGTGCACTGAAGGAATCCCAGACTGTGCCACCGTGACAGGGGGGAGGGCTTTCAGCTGCAGCAGCAGCAGCACAACCACTGTCCTGTGCGTCTGTCCTCTGAGCTCCGTGTGGAAGCGCAGAAGCCCCGCTTCAGTCAAACCCAATGAGCTGCAGACGCGGGCGAGCGCACAGACATAGGAAGTGCGCGCGCACAAGCAGGTGCACACATAGTGAAGCACAAGGATGCATTGTTTATGTGACCAGATGGAGTACACTTCGTCCAAAACTGTTGCGTTTGATGTAGTAAATGTTTGCAATATTCCTTCTAGATTTGACTCCAGCATCTAATGTCCACCTCTCCAGCTGCTGAATGCACAGTTACAGTAGCCTATGTACCATTTGTGGCTGAGCGGGTGTGCAGTTTGTCAGAACTTGTTTGTTGGAAACAGTCCCTTAGGAGTTCTGGTTATGACAGTGACCCAAAGGAAGTTACCTGAGGGTGCAGGCAACACAACTGGAACAGAGATCAGATGGATGTTAAGTGGTGTGGAGCAGAAAGAAACTCACACTGAGAGAGGCTGGGCTACTTCTTATAACATTTAGTTCATTCAACAACTACAAGGTATCCTGTTGAATTTTTGCCACTGCTATCCACTATGGTGGATATGACCCATATGTCCCTCACAACAACAACAAAAAAACAAAACAAAACAAAAAAAAAAAAAACAGAAGTCATACCATATTCTTGATTGCCAGTTGAGGCAGTCTATATCTCCATCTTCTCTGAGACCCTTGAGAATAACAGCTATATTCTTAGTAGATGATGGACGGGCAATTTTGTCCTTTCTTGGTCCATTAAGGAGGTAACTAAGTATCAGGTGAGCCCTAAAGAAGCCGTGACCTCTATTTCGCACTCAGAATGTACTTTCGGGGGAATAATGTGAGCAGAGAAGAGTGAAGAAAATTGTGGATGGCAAAGAAAGTGCAAGAAAGTAGCGCTCCTGATGAGGCAGAGAGAAACACATAAAGCCTGTGGATATCCTGAGCTGGCAAGAGTGCAGGTCTTCACGTTTGTTGAAAGGGTCATTTTTGCCACAGGGAATGCTTTTAATACTCCAAGAAAAAAAGAAAAAAAAACTTCAAACTTTTATCGGCCATGGAATCGCCTCCCTATATGCTTTTAAACAGCTTAGCAATATAAAACTGAACTTTTTAATGCTATTTTGCTATATTGTGTTAAAGATCACTTGTTTAAAATAAATCAATTTCCCCTTTATCTGTTCTGTACTTTAACAAATAACATGTGAAAGAGACAGCTTGAGATTCACCACTGCACTTCCAATTGCAGAAGTGCAAAATAACTCCAAAATAATAGCACTGAGTCATACAAGTTTTTTTTGTTTGTTTCTCTTTGAAGCCACTTTGCTTGACAGCTGAAATAATGACTAGAATTTATCTCCTGTCTTGTTTTGTGTGAGTGAATGTTCATATTTTGAGCAAGTATGAAGAGTACCACTGGAGCCTTATGCTGTGATCCCTATTTAGCAAGGAAAATTACAGTTGAGTCTTACTTGACAATACTTGACAATGACAGTTTTTTAGTTTTGTGTGTGATGATTTTGCCTTTTTACACCACTACAATGAAAATAAGAACAATGAAGATTTGATCAAAGTGTAGACTTTCAACTTTAGTAAATGATATTGCACAAATAATGGCATTAGCCTTGTAGGAATGATGCCCATTTTAGGAATAACACCATTTCTAGGATTAATACTTATTTTTAAGAGCTCTAAAAATAAATACTTAAAATTAATCCTAAAATTAACTGGTAACCAACGTAAACAATATGAAATCGGAGCGATATGATCCCTTTTCCTAGAACCCGTAAAAAGCCTTGCTGCTGTATTCTGCACAGTCTGAAGACGATTTAAAGCCCTTTTATTAAAACACATAAAAAGAGTGTGTATCACTAACTACATGAATGAATAACTAGTTATTGCAGTAGTTGTCATGATCTAAGTTTCTTCCAAGTTTCATTGTTGAAGGTTATAGCTATGGGCAGGAAGGGTCTCTTGTGGTCTGTGTTGCATTTGATTTGAAGAAGCATGTGACTGAAGACAATGTTGCTGAATCACTGTGTTGTGTAGAGAATGTTCAGGGTTGTTTATGATGATTTTCATTTTATGAAGTAAAAATTCTTCATGAGAAAAGATTACCGGGTGTTTCATACATGAATGAAAATCCTTTATGTTCAGTCACTGAAGTATGAAGCTCATGGTTGTCATCATATTACGGGTTTCCTCCATTGAGATGCTCTTCAGCACTGCGTGTTTGTGTCATTTTCTACCTGAAGTTTCATCTCCATGAATTGAAAAACCAGCTCTGTTGAGTTGCGATCCAGTGAATGACTTGAAGAATTTACAGTTTCTTTCTCTTGAAAAAGTATTTAGTGGTCTTTGCAGTATGCTTACGGCCATCATCCATTTGGACTTTGAAGTGCCGTCAGCTGTGACGTCTGTCATCACAGTTCACTGTGCAATCCACAAACGCAAGTTAAAGCTGTGTCACGCAGAGAAGAAGGTACATGTGAACATGATCCAGAAACATATTGGTGTCTTCTCTTGTATCTAGGGGGCAGTTTGTTTTGTTCATGTTCATGACTGGTTATCTGTCGTCAGTGGGGCTGCTTGAGACTGAGACTGTACTGGATTTTGCTGTACTGTGGGGTGAGGTTGCTGGATATTTTACATAACCACATTTAGCAAGACCTTGTGCAGCTGCAATAACTGTGGTACTCATGGGACGACAAAAGCACCACAGGACGGGAGATTTCACAAATATTAGAAAACACAGTTGAAGAAAAATAGACTCAGTTGCGGTTTAGGAATTCCATCTGAACTTGCAGCAGTCATGAAGTCTCTGAACAGAGTTTCTGGGTAACCAGAAGCTTCATGGAGACTCGTCCAGGAGGCGTGACACCTGCTTCAAAGCTGAAATAGAGTCTCTCCGCAGCCCCGCCCCCTCAAACGCGCTCCTCCAAATCAAAACAGTGAGAAAGAATTAAAACTGAAATCTCTGACAGTGGAAAAAAAACTAACATGATAATAATAATAAAAAAAGATCATCAATAGAAAAATGTTGTCAAAACGTTACTTTTTAAAAAGTGAATATTTCACGTCATCTTATCAGGCAACATCCCTTTGACATGTTTCAAAGGACTTCTTCCATCTTCTTCAGAAACGTCATCTTGTGGTGTTTGATGATGTGTGCTTTTATCAGCTGGTGTTACTGTCAAAGGTATGTTAAAAGGTATGTTACAAAAACTATTTGCTTGATAAGAAGAAAGAAAAATACATCTGGATACAGAGAAGACATAATGAACTTAACTGAACTTATTTTAGCCACATAGAGTACCATACACTCAGAGACTGGTGAGGTCAGACAGACTTATATTCCACATAAGAAGGTTGGAGGAACCATTCCTGAAAGCAAAAAAAGGTGGATACATTTCCATTCTGATACAGCCTTTACATGGAAGCTTTTTCCACTTTCTCCTCCATCCTTGAACATTTCTCTTGTTTTAAAGCTTCCACAGCTGAATTACCCTGATATTAGGACATATTAGGACAAACCTCTTCATGGCCTCTCAGAGCTGAAGGAGACGGAGCAAGGCTGTGTCATTTGTTTCCGGATGGAGATTTAGGTGAGAGCAGATTAGCATATTCATAGATCCCCTTTCACTAAATGAAGATAAAGCTCCGGAGCCAAGGCCGTTTTAAGGCCATGAGAGTACACTTTGAGAACCACGGAGGAGTTTGTCGAGGGATTAATAAAAGCTGAAACGAGATTTTAACAGGTGACCCAAATAGAGTTTCACTACAATCCTCTCAGTCACCTGCACCGTCTAAATATAGCTGTACGATCAGGATCCAGTATACCAATGAGCTATCATTTTTGTACTTTGTTGCATTTTGTCCTCTGGAACATACTTCTATTTTTACCTTTAACAGTGCAACTCCAAAGTTGTTGTTACACCGAGTCAAGTGAAAATTAGAAAACAAAACAAAACAAAAACTTTCTAGAATAAAATTTCACCACCATATTTCCCACCCCCCATGTTACACCATACAGTCCTCTCAGATGCGATACTAGCTATGTCATTTAAAAAAAAAAAAAAAATCATCATCCATCTGTGTCTTCTATGGCTTTTCACCTGATCTTGAAGTGTGGCCACTGGGAGAAATTTATTTGAAGAAGTGGTTGGACAACACACCCAACAAAATTGCCAATTTTAAGCTTATTTTCTGGCAGCCTAAGTCTTGTGCAACTCCTGTCAGTTGGCACTTTACTGGGTACAACAAAGCTGGAACAAATTCAGTGCAATGCAACAGCCCTGCAATTATTCTTGAGCAAGTTTGTTTCTTATGAAAAAATAACTTTTTCAAAGGAAATATGTAAATAGTTGAAGCATCTGCCAAGTTTTTGCTGGGCTTGCTTAAAAACAATTACCGTGCAGGTCTGTTTGTTTTGCTTTGTGATGAGTTATGCACCTAGAGCACATCTTGGTTAGTTAATTAACTATAGTAATGTCATGTAAAATAAAAAAAAAAAAATAAAAAAATAAAAAAAGAAGAAACCCAGAAGAGTAACCAAAAATACTAACAGGCACCACAGTGGCTGATCCTTTTCTTTGCGTGTAACAGAAAATCAAAGTCTGCTGACATTTTTGTGTAGTTTTGCACGGTCTTGGTATTCAGAGTGCCGATGGTTTAGAGATTTCAACACTGAATAATTTCAGTGGAGGTTCAAAACCAGTTTGAAACAGTTTCAAAGAGTTGCATAGCAACAGCGAGTCACTTTTTGTGGTTTTTCAAAGGAGCCAGTAGACTGATGATAAACAACCAGTCAGAGCAAACTGTGAAAAAAACACAACACAAAACTGCTGAACATGTAAGAGAGGTGTAAAACCAAACTCCTTCAGGAAACATTTAAATAGGACACTCTCTTATCCTCCATCAAATCTGACTGTGTTTGCCCACCTACTCTTCCTCTCTTCAATGTTCCTCCTTCCTTTTCTGCAGTTCTTTTCTCTGCCTCTTCAGACCTCTTTTTTATCCCTCTTTGTGACGTCCTTCACACGCATATAAACCAAAGGATTTTCAGGGGGTGAACTAATCCACTGCACACTTTCTTAAAACAAAAGATGGGAGAACAACTGAAGTGGAGATGAAAGGACAGACTCATCAGCAGAGAGGAGACATCTGAGGGAGCTGAGAGAACAAGCCAAATGAAGAGAGAATCAGCTGCGGAAGGGGCTCTCTGTCACAAACCCATCACAGAGTGGATATTTTTATTCCGGTTACTACGAAATAAAGATATGTCACGTGAGAGACGGAGGCTGAGGTGCGATGATGAATTTGAGCATCTGTTACTTGCTCTTTGAGAGCCTGCAGTGAAAGTTCAGAGATGAAATTAGTCAATAAATGTTATCAAAATTTAAATGAGCTTGGCGTGAGTGCAGAGCTGCAGTCCATGTATTGATGTCTGGATCACAGTAGTTACAGTACATGCAAGAAAAAGGCAAAAAGATACCTCAATATATTTATTATTACATGTACTGTTGGAGATAACTATAAATGACATTTGAGCAAAAAATGTATCTCTTTACCAAAGTTCCTGCACACTGACTGATTAGTTGATTAGCCAGTCCTTCATACACTACTTAAAATTATACTACATAATAGATTGTCTTTCTTTCTTTCTTTGATTATTTCTTTCTGAGAAAATATATTGAGATGAAAGATTAAGTAAATAACTTGTCAAAATGCAATCACTCATCATCAGTTCAATTCAAATTCAGTCCATGCAAAGCCGGCTTATAATTTTCAAGGCATCGTTCATGTGATGTGTTTCCACACAAGCACAAAAACAGTCGCACATGACCAACAGATCGTCCAAGCAGCTCTGAACAGGAAACACTATTTACTAGCTGACAGTCAGTTCTTGGAAGCAATTAAAGCTAATGGCCTTGTTAATCAGAGCAATCACAGGACCCACTCAGCTCAGATTTATTTTTGTTTAACCTTTTCATCTATCTTCTTTTTCACCTGTGCTCTCATCATAATAGAAAATGATCATTATGGATCCAGATCATTATAATCGCATGAGGTTAATGATGAGTTGCAGGATTTTACAGACCAGACTTGATAATGACAGGATCACAAAGGTTGCTGGAGACAATTTTAGTGTATGGTGCATAATCAGTTTCTTTTTAATCACCTGTGTCAAAAATTATTCCTGTCTATTTTATTGTGAATCATGTCAGTTGAACTACACAGAAAGCTTCTGTAGCTCTCCCCACCAGGATGGCAAAAAACCTTTGCATAGATTTCATGAGCATAACAATTTCCTCTAGAATTCTGCTGTTTCACATTTGTAAAATGTACTGCCCATCCAAGAAAAAAAACAAGAAAAAAAACACACATGCTAATATTTCATTGGAGCACCATTATCTTTTACTATGGCTCACATTTGCAGTGGCATAAACTTCTGCAATGTCACAACATTTATTTCTATTCAGAGTTGCACTAACTTTCTCCAAGAAATTGCATAAATGATGGTAAAGTTGGATTGTTGTACAAAGTGTCCTCCAGTATTCTCAATGGGGGTTCAGGGCTGGACTCTGTGGTGGCCAATCCATGTGTGAAAATGGTGTCTCCTGCTCCCAGAACCACTCTTTCACAATCTCAGATGAATCCTGACATTGCCAGCTTGGAATATGTCAGTGTCATCAGGGAAAAAAGAAATCCATTGATGGAATAAATTGGTTATTCAGTACGTCCAGGTAGTCAGCTGACCTCATAACATTGCTGAACCTAGACCTGATCAACTGCAGCAACCCCAGCACTGTCCCCACAGGCGTGTATGATGGGTACTAGGGATGATGGGTGCTTCACTTCATCCACCTCCGTTCTCATCCTGATGCTCCCATCACTCTGGAACAGGGTAAATTTGGACTTATCAGACCACATGAGCTTCCTGCTCCAGAGTCCAATCTTTATACTCCCCAGCAAATGGAAGCCCCTTTTTTTCTCAGTTAGCCTCACTGATAAGTGGTTTTCTTATGACAATACATGTGAAAATAGATTATTGCAGTTTGACAAACATGAACACAATGGAGTTCATTAATGAAAGATGATCATACATACTTTTTAAAACAAGTGTTTCAAACATGAGAAAAGAAAATTGAAATATAAGACCTATTTTAACTGATGGCTAAATATAAACTTCATATTATTTTTCTTAAAATGTTGGAGAGTAAGTCAATTTGATATGCTATCTGGACAACATATTGAATACTAATTGACAATAATGTCAATAAATGATTTTCAGAACATTGTAACGGTAATATAGATTATTTGAAACAATGGGTATTGTCAATTATGTCAATTAATGGAATTATTATAGTGTAAAATGTATCCATTTATGGACAATGGTAATAAACTGATCAAGCACTTTTGCTTGATTTTGTACAGGCTGACATTTGGAGAGAGACATGCCCTTTTCTTAGAGTGATAAATAGTAGATATGTTTTTTTGTTTTTTTCCTGACTATCAAAACCAAGGCTGGTGCTTCTGTGAAACATTTTCTTGCCGCATCCATCACGGTCAGCAAAAAGAAGCCATAGCAGCCTTGCTCATTTACAGACGTTTCCCATGTTTATTTATTTAGCAGCATGAACCTTTTAGTGGGAAATCTGACAGGTCTGGCATGTCCCAGTCATCTAATGAGCTGCATCCTACCCGCTCATTGGATGCTCATGCTTGATGGCATAATCAGATTATTACTGGACTACAAACACTTGCACGTGTGGAGGTGAAGCAAGGGTTTTGTAATGGTACCAACCTGCCCAATGTTGTCTGTGCCATAAACACACATTTACTTCATAGGCACACATTTATGGCTCCGTCTTATGATGCATTTGTGTACATTAACAGAAAGGATTTCCATTCTACAAATGTAAATTATGCTTTGATGCCAGATGTGTGTTGTTAAAAGTTGTGGGATGTGCACTGTCATCATCCTATGCAATAGTTTGCCATCTATTTGGAGAATGGAGCTGTGATAAACCCTCTACACAAATGCACTTTGTTTTACATCAAGACTTAACCTTTTTTGTCCATACAGGACAATGGCTATCCAGTGATTCATTCGAATATTTGTGTGTTGTGCTAAAAGGCAGTCCAAAAATCTTGCTGCTAATTGTCTACAGACCTCCAAGGTACTCTGCAAGTTTTATCAACTTCTCTGAGCTTCTTGCTGTTATCACAACAGATTTTAACTATGTTGACATTGTTGGTGATTTTAACATTCACACTGATAATCCACCAGACAAAACTGTCAGTAAATTCTGTGGTGTGTTAGAAACATTTGATCTGTTACAGCATGTGCAAGAGGCCACACATAAGAGAGAGCACATGCTGGATTTAGTAATTAGCAAGACTTTTGATATTTCTATCAATACTGTAAAGGATGTTGCCCTTTCTGACCACTTCTGTGTTTTCTTTGAAATGCCAGTTTCTTCAATCAATCGAACTGAGTCAGTTTCAGTGAGGAAACAATTTATGCCCAGGGTTTGAGTCTGTTCTTGATCATTCAGAATGCAAAATTCTTACAAATTTGATCTCATTGCACCTGAAAAGGTAAAAGAAAGAAAGCACCGTGGAGAAATTGTCCAGCTGTTGGAAATCAGACCCTAACCACCCAGCAGTTCATCACTGATTTCATGTCTCAGAATAGGTGTAATGAGTCTGCATCTTTCTTTGATATTAAAATCAAAAATATTAGAATTGCCACTGAAACATCAACAGCAAACACTGGAGCTCCCACAGAGCTGCAGCCACACAGTGATAGTTTGATCAGCATCAACATTTAGTTCTATCAGTGCTAAAACCTGGAGGAGGTAGTTAAGAACCTAAATTAATGAACCTGCATTTAGACACTTTACCAATCAACTTTTACAAAACAGTTTTTGCATCTCTAGAAACAGACATACTTAAAATCATCAATACTTCATCAGGCACTTTAAGAGACCATCTTGGACTTTAGGTAAATAAGAGGTATTTTATAAATAAGAATTAGATCCTAACTGCTCCTTTCCGATGCTCCTTTCCAATCTTGAAAAATGTTGATTTAAATTATGTTTCGTAATTGCTTTCCCTTTTTTTTTAAAAAAAGATCCATTACAAGATAAAATGTATTCATAAGCTCCAAGAGTAAAAGGCCAGGATTGACTGTTGACAGATGAAACCAAGGCCAACATGAAGCCAGAATGATTGGAAATAAAAGAATGGCTTTGGCTTGGAACTTCTTGTTATCAGAAGCATGCCTAATCATCTGTAAAACACGTTGAGGCAGTGTGATGGCATGACTTCCTGTGTGACTGGGACACAAGTGTTTATTGATGATGTGACAGAAGGCAGAAGCAGCTGGGCGAACTGTGAAGTGTACAGGGATATGCTGTCTGCTCAGATTCAGCCAGATGCATCAGATCTGTTTGTACAACACTCTACTGTAGATGGGCAATGACCCAATACATACTGCAGAAGCAACTCAAGGGTTTTTGAAGGTAAAGAGGGGTATTATTGTGCTACGGCCAAGTTAATTACCTGATCTCAGTGGGATAATTTCATTTACTAAAAATAAAACTGAAAGGATAAACACCTGCAAACAATTAACAACGGTGGACAGTTGCAATCAAGGCCTGGCAAACAATCATGAAGGAGGAAATCCCATTGTTCGATGAAGTCCATGGGCCCCAGATAGCAGGTAATCATTTCTGGCTAAGGATTCTCAAAAACAAATTGAAATGTATTATCATGTTAATTTGTCCAATTGCATTTGAACCCCTTAAACAGAGGGGTTCAACATATGATATGAGAATCCTAATTTGAAGCTCTTTTTCAAATTAGATAGTGAATAGATTTAGATTGAAAACTCCAGAGAGATTGCTCTTTAAGCCCATATTCATTACATCATCAGAAAAAAAAAGAAGTACAATATACCCAGGCCTAATTCCATGTCACCATGTCATCTTACTTTTTCTGTTGAGACCACAAACAGTCTGAGTATTTGCTTTCTAACTGAAATCTTACTTGTGTGATTATTTTCTGTATTTCTAAAGTAATACAATGCACTCAGTGCTACCTGCAAGTACAGGTAGATGATGGATGACACGAGTTTGTGATGGATGGAGGCTTTGAGGGTAGTGAAGGTGGAGATGGTGCAGTGGGTTGTAGGGAGGATTGATGAAAGCCGGTGAGAGATGTGTGTGTGTGTGTGTGAATGTGTGTGTATGTGGGGGGGCTGAGTCAGAAGAGATGGTGATGGCTGCATATAGCTGCACTGTACTACAGTTGGTGCAGGTGACAGCTTGTGGTTCCAGTCTGCTGCTGGGAGGATGCTGGCAGGTTTTAGGCCAGGCACTGCCTGATGTCTTATTTGAGCCAAGTCAGTGACAAACCTGCTGGGTAATAATATAATAAGTCTTATGTAATGATGACGAGAATACCACCATATGCACGTACAGCCTGCACATGGAAAACTCAATCAAGTGACAATTATTTTTCTGTAATGGAGAAAATATCTCCTTACACGTGTTTGACTGATGCATTTCTGAGTCAATCCTTCACTAAGCTGCAAAGCCACAGAAAATCTGAGCAGGAGGTGGAATAGAAGATTCTGTTTAATCTCTCCTTTTCTCTTTCCTATCTTTTTTAACCACTGCTCTACTCCTCTGCCTTCTTCTTCTCTGAATGTAAACCTCTCTTCCACTTTCCTCCATCCATCACTGTGGCTTCCCTAGGCAGCTGATTAGTGTCTGTCCACCACAATCTTCTTCACATGGCAAAGGAATTACTTTCTTACTTTTTTAGGCCCTTTAATCTTGCAGAGGAGAGACACGAATGCTGGCGTTGGATATTATGCTGAAATTTTAAATGTCATCTGTCAGCTGGAATATGAAAATAATTATAATAAACAATCTAAAAATAGTCTTCTAAAATCTGCATCTGTAATTATCAAATACTGACTATTCTTGTTCTACATTTAGAGAGACTCTGCATGTGCCAACCAAAAAAAACAACAACAAAAAACATTACATTACTTACTTTTCATAAAAAAAATAAATAAAAAAAAGGTAACTAGCATGAGGTTCTGGATCCTGAAAACACAATATATATTTGGAAAATAAGAGAGCAAACAGATGCCATTTAATGTAATCCACTTTAGGAGCTAAAATAGAAAATTGTAAAACAAGCTTTTTTCTCTACTTAATTATCCCTAAACTAACGCTGTTTACAAAAAGCAGCCACGCAAACAAGAACCTTCAGATTAGGCTGGAAATAAAAGAAGAAAAAGAAAAGCTGAATGGAATCAGATTTCTTTCTTAATTTTTAATCAGTCAGCGTGTGGAAGTCACAGAGGGTTCAGACTTGGTCTGCTGTTATTGGTCTGACTTTGCTATGAGGCACATGCGTCAGTAGCTACAGGCCAGAGGCTAGGCATAAAGAAAGAAATGGCGCCAACATCAAGAGAGAACTTAATTAACATTCACAATTAACATGGAGAACAAATGGACTAGCAGGTGCTTTGACTCCGCAATTCAATTATTGCCTCTTACTGGCAACAGACTCAATGAAGGTCAAAGCTGTGCCATAATTATGAAGCCCTATGCACTACAACAACACAGAGGATTATGTAGAGATAAAGAGCTCTCTTTAAAGGTTAACTATGTAGTCTGTTGTGTATGCCGTGTTTAATAAGCAAATGAAGGGAGGGTTTGTCTAATTAGGGACCTTAAACAACAGCAGCTGAATACGAAGGAAATGCTGCACTAACAACCTGTGACGTGTTGGATTACATTGAGCTAACAGTCTCTTAATGAATCAGTGAAATCTTCTCTGCTGTTAAAAGAAGATCTTTCTTAAGGTGATATAAATATCATTAACAGTAGATTCTGGATATCTGGATTCATTGTGAATATTAGATGTGTAGGGATCATCTGACCATGTTTGCGAGTCAGGCTATTGCGTAGATACAGCATTATGTGCACCTGCTTTGTTTTTTTGGGGATAAAACAATGGCATGATCAGCATGAATGATTTGGCACAAGGTTTTTACCGGATGCCCTTCCTGACACAACTGAGAATCAAACCCGAAACCTTCCACAAGGAAGCCTTCCCGGGGCTACCACCAAGCTGTCCGGGAGGTGTAGTAACTGTGTCTAAAAGTAGCGTCTCAATATACAGACATGGAAGAGACCTGTTATAGTAACCCCAACAATGATTTTTCATACCTGTGGATATGGTTTTCTAACGATTTGCCACAAGTGACATCTAACTCCTTCAGTTCAAAATAATTTTAAAAAATTACTGCTAAATATTCATTTTATATTTATCTCTTGATGCTGATGTCCTTGGCATGGCTGCTGAAGTGTAGCTCAATCTAGCAACACTAAAAGGCACTCAATTAATATAATCCAAGCATGCAGTGCCATTTATGAGCTCACATGGAAGCACCAGATAACAGACATTGGAATCTGCAAATGCAAAAGAGTATTTAAAAAAAAGAAGAAGAAGAAGAAAGAAAAGAAAAGAAAAAAAGAAAACGTTGAATGTCAGAAATTAGTCACCTGGCACTTGGGTGAATTCCATCACATTTAAGCCACATTCATTAGCGTTAGTGTCAGTTACATGAACCTTGACAGGGAACAGACTCCTACCAAAATGCTTTCCGCTTGGAATTGATAAAGTGAAATTAGAAAAGAGTTTGGTCGCAATAGCTGTGAAAGTAGAGCACAAAGTCTGACGGGAAAGGGTTTAAACGGGGTATTATAGCACAGAAGAACAGTATTTGTGAATTAAGTCGTGTTGGAGTGAAGGTGAGAGGAAGTTTTGCATCTGGATTTACATGGTAATTATCAGACACAAGGTAATCCTTTTTCTGTCTGAATATTTCATGCAGCAGTCTCAAAGGACAAGGTTAGGAGATTAAATTGTAGACTCTTACTCTTCCACAACACAGAAGTGTAAATAGAATACTGTACGCGTGCACGCACAGCTGAAACGTGATCAGCTGTTCTGGTTCCAGACACAGATCCCCTCACAGATCAATATCATGGAGTTGTTTCTGATTACTAAAGTCAACTCAGTTACCTGTGTACTCAGAAAAGAAGGACACCATACTCCACTGTGGAAACAGTAATTCATAATTCATTGCTGTCAATCAAACTGTGATCAATCAAGACCACAGTGAATAGGGACACATGTAACGACTGCTGCGACTGTGGCGGCCTTCAGTACTGAACATGATGCTGGTCTGAGACACACATTGGTGGTAAAGATTGTTATAAATGGTATGGGGCTGAATAAATATTTTGCCTGCTTTACACTTTGTCCTAAATGCAAGGTTTATCACTATCATTTATTAACATCTGGGAGAGGCTGGACATCAATGCTTCAAGAAAAAGCTTCTTCCTGGCTGCTCAGGAGGCATGAAATCACCTGGTGAGGGTGGGCACAACACAGATGAATAAACTCTGAGTGGGAATATTAATCTTAGGAAAACATCTGTCCTCAGAGAGAAAGAGAGCTCCCAGCAGCTTCCGACCTATTCTTACTTTCTATCCTGATCCTCCCTGCTTCATCAAACAGCCAGCCTCTTTCCCCAAGTCCATTTGTTTTCATCCTGGTGGTTGTTTCTACTTTTTGTTTCCATCTGATACGGTCCAGTAATATGCTTTCATATTTCAGCAAATGTTTACTGTATATATAATATGCTTCATGCCTGCCACAGAAGACAAACTAGATGGTAAATCTTAGAGATCTTGTTTACATCTCTGAAAACATTTCTGCTTGTTTTTTGTATCATCAAAATTTCGAAGGGTGTGTCATCAACCAAAAGAAAATAAAGACCTGTGATATCAGATACAAAGCATACAATTTGACAACCATTCTTGGGTTGAACAATCAGCCGGTAAAAGTGAAATCAAAATCATCTGATCATAGTATGTCTTAGAATTAGGAAAATATAACCTTAGACAAACTTAAACAAATTATGATTTTTTTTCTCCAACTATGGAATGAAAAGAACAAGAAACAACAACAACAACAATAACAAAAGTCCTTGTTTGGAGCCACTTAAATTTCAGTGTTCTTGTTCACCATGCTGTTAACATTTGCAGGAAACTGTGACATCACAGACCCAGATTAGTGTGGAATAATACAGCCTCTCTGTCATTAAAACCACACAACTTCACAGCATGCTGCGATGAGGAGGGGGAAAGAAATCTGGAACATCAATTTTGAGAGACACTGATTTCACTGATGTTGCATGAAGACAGGTGGGATAGGCTCCAGCAGACCCCTGTGACCCTGCACAGGAATAAATGGACTTAGATGATGGATGGATGGTTTGAAATTAGAGTGGGTCACTCCATCAGAAACCAGACAACCATTGGGATCCAAGTTGAACTGTTGCAGCAAACAAAAAGAAAAATACTCACATACATTATATAGCAAATAATGTCCTTTTTATGGCTACGGCTGAAGATATTGGATACGTTTTTGACAACAAATCAAGAATGCTCAGTCAAATTACAAACCGGATTCCAAAAAAGTTGGGACACTATACAAATTGTGAATAAAAACTGAATACAAAGATGTGGAGATGGCACATGTCAATATTTTATGCTGAATAGAATGTAGATGACAAATCAAAAGTCAAATTCGAGAAAATGTATAATTTTAAAGGAAAAATATGTTGATTCAAAATTTCACAGTGTCAACCAATCCCAAAAAAGTTGGGACAAGAAGCAATAAGAGGCTGGAAAAAGTCAGTTGAGCATATAACAAACAGCTGGAAAACACTAATTTGGTCAACTGGCAACATGATTGGGTATAAAAAGTGCTTCTCAGATTCTCAGTGTCTCTCAGAAGTCAAGTTGGGTCGAGGATCACCAACTCCCACAATGTTGCGCAAAAAGATAGTGGAGCAATATCAGAAAGGTGTCACCCAGCGAACTGCAAAGACTTTGACGTTATCATCATCAACTGTGCATAACATCATCCGAAGATTCAGAGAATCTGGAACAATCTCTGTGCGTAA
>JBAMYA010051478.1:0-32157 GCA_037176975.1 Arrhamphus sclerolepis | reverse complement strand
TGTGTGTGTGTGTGTGTGTGTGTGTGTGTGTGTGTGTGTGTGTGTGTGTGTGTGTGTGTGTGTGTGTGTGTGTTTGAAAGAGCAATATCCCACAGTAGGAAGTGGGGAACATGACTGATGTACTCAAAGCCTTGGTTACATCAATCTGCTTTACTTACTCACACACACACACACACGTGTCCTGCATCTTACTTCATTTCAGTCCTGTCTTTCTTTGAGCTCTATCACACAGGACTCAGCTGCGACTTTTCTGTCGCTTCTATTCTCTTGGCAATTCAGGTGAATGCAATGACGCGATGAAGCAATGCTACTTTGGCCTCTTTTGCTCTCTGTTTTGTGCCGTGGGACAGGAACACAGGGGACACCGCTTCTCTCTAGTGCAGCATGGCGTACCACAGAGCAAAAACATGCAACCTTCCTCTTGTGTGTTAGTTTTAAACATCATCACCGTGGAATCGAACTTAAGACTTTGTGTCAATATTGCTCTTATGGCTCTACATAGCATCAGAGTCATGGTGGGGTTGGTACATGAAGTCCAAGCAGGGTAAGTAATTTAGGCGGAATGCCATGTCCAGGTTTTGCAAAACAATTTATGTTGTGTTGTCATTTATATTGTCACTCTACATACAAAACACAGGTTTTTCCACTCATGCCCTAATCTGCTCATTGGTGGGCAATGTGGGCCCCAATGTCCCGCCTGAGGGCACTTTGACACAAACAAGGGGGAGCTAGGGATCTATCTGCCATCCTTCCAGTTATGTACACATTTCAGGTTGAATGTATCGTCCTGACTAGAAAAAACAAAAAAAACACAAAAATAAAACAATTGAACCTCTGCTGAAATATCCAGGAAGAGGAGTATTTGTTGTGTTGACCAGCTAACTGCATTTTCATTTTCATATTCCTGTCATGAAAGGTTCCATCATAGATGGATATGAGTTGCTATAGACCCACTCCCATGTACAGTTTCATTAGTAATCTGATTGACTGATGCATGTGTTAATGCATCGAAAGTTGAAAGTTTTTCAACTTTTGACGGAAGCAACAGACCCACTGCAATGCATGCAACCCAGAGTTCATTTCAGTAATGGATGAAGTCACCCCATTCAAAGTCTATGGGACTCATGGAACAAAATACGTGTGAATGCAGCATTAGAAGATGACTAACTTTGACAAAGCATTGTTGCTTCCTTTTTTTTTCTTTCTCTGGTTTCCCCATACCTGTCAAAAACATGCATGCCAGGCTAACTGGTGTTTGAACCCTGTGAGTGTGTGATGGACTAGGGGAGCTGTCCATGGTATTACTATGTGACGATGGCCAAAAATATACTCCACCAGGCCCCCATTAACATATAATATGTATATTAATTACAGCAGATATGTTTTCTATAGGAAAAATGTCACAATATTAACTGAGAAGTTTAGAAATTTCATGACTTAAAATTAATCTTATATCGGTTGTCTCATAGCTAAAATCTATGCTTCTCCGTCTGCCCGGATGTGCAGAGAGGGGGGATAAGTTCAAACTTACAAACACGGTATTGATTGGCCAGAACAGTGTGGCCCTGCTCGCCCGCCACACCCCAGATCACAAAACTGTCTGCACAGCTCTTGCTGGTACTTCCTTCACCTACTACTTCTCTTCTTCTTTTCATTTCATTTTTTTTCCTTCTTCTTTTTATAACTAATCTTCTCACTTACTCCTTTTTCTTCTCACTTACTCCTTTCTCTTTCTGCCATATTTTCTGTTTTAGTTTTACCTGGCGTCCCTGTATTCATTTTTCATTTTTACAATAATGTTTAATACTTTGTTGTTCATTCGCCAAGTTAATCTTTTTGACCACAACTTTTGTTCCGTTTTGGTGAGAAATATACTTGTAATATGTTTGCCCTGCGAAAGCCACACAGAGCCATGCAAGATTTCCTCTTTTCTTCACATGTGTGAAGGTTCAAGGGCCCCGGGATAATGATCACCACACGCAGCTTCGGTTGACACCATCGTTTATTGATAAAGTTTCTAGTAATTGCGCTTTCCAGCGCACACCCTCACGCACACAAGACAACATCCAGGTCTTGCTCTCCCCTCCTGCGCCATCACTATAAAGGACGGAGAGTGATTGTAGATGGGGCCCAACTGCGTCCTCCGTCTCCCATTGGTGCCGCCCCCAGAGCCACTGAATCACCTCCCCTCTGCAGCTGAGCCGAACCACACCCCGCCGCCACAACATGTAAAGAATAAAGTGAACTGTCACCTTACGCTAAGGCAGAAACCTGAATTTTTGCAGGTGACCATGTTGAAGATGCTCAGAGTTCTTGCCACAGCAATCCACAGCTGTAACTTCTGACGGTTGTTTGGTGCCATTAAATAGCAGATTAAAGGGGACAAAACCTCAAGCTTTATTACACTTAACGTTAACAATTTTTATAATTGTGCTCAACTTTGTTATGATCAGGAAACCTCAACGTGTAATCACAAATTCTTTATTTTTTTTAATTATTATTTTTATTGTTATTGTTGTTGCCGTTTCCAAATCCCCTCCCACTCTTTGGGTGCTTTCACACCTACACCATTTCATCCGCTTAAAGCAGACTGGAGTCAGGAACACCTGCAAGTACAGTTTGTTTGGGCTGGTGTTAAAGTGGACCAGTTTAATTTGGTCCGGACTAAAGAACCGCACTGAGACTACCTCCAGAAGGTGGTCCCATGTGGACTACTGTTCAGTTTGCTGCTGGTGAGAACGTTGTTTGGCCTCGATTCGGCCCTACTCTGGTACGTATGTAGTTTTTTGGTTAACCGAAGCCTCCGTAGAAAGCCGCGTGGTGTGTTTTTGGAAGCACAAAATTTCTCCACACGAGATTGTTTTGTCCTTGTGATAGTGTTTTGCAACCCGTCTTCTCTGCTCCAAAAACAGCTGCAGAGTGTTCTTGTACCAAATGCAAGATACATAATAGAACAACAGCAGTATTTTTTCTTGCTGCACAAAGCAATGATAATAATATACAGCTGCAAACACTAGCAGGAGAACACAATTCATTGTTAAGAAATAAAGCACAAACAGCATCATGTTTTCATCTGGGATCTTTCCCTCTTCACATGCTGCAGCAATCAGCTTTCATCTACGTCACCCACACGTTACGTTATGTTACGTCAAAACACAGTATTTTGTGAACAGCATCGCCACATGAGTGGGGGGGTATATAGCATCGTCAGTGGTTGGTTCGTTTGCAAAAACATTGGCGTGAATGTGAACTGAACTAATTGAGAACATTGCAACAAATTTGGGCCCAATCGAACCACTTCGCCGGAGCAACAGGTGTGAAAGCGCTCTAAAATAAGAAACTCACCGTTTCTGAGACGTCCTCACATGGTCTTGAATTGGTCTTGAATCAAAAAAGACTTCTGAAAGGGAAAAATAATTGAGCCCAGCCGTGTTGCATTGTGGGTGCTGTAGATGGTGAGCAGCAGCAGGAGACTCCCACTGTTTCACCGATGGGAGAAAAGTCCAAGAAACCTACTTAGACTTATTGAAGATACTTTTTTTTTTTTTTAATATACGTATCTGATCTTATTGAAGGTTGATAGGCATGCCTTTTGTTTTTGTTTTATTGCTGTTTTTTATTAAAAACCTTTAGTTAATGTTTAAATACAAGTGAAGAACAAAATCTTCCAGTGCTACATTCAGCCCAGCTGTTACAAACGCTTTTATTGCTGAACATTTAAATATATAAAAACTGACATTTGCAGACAGCTGACAAAGACAATCTTACTCGCCATTGAATGGCTGACCATAGTTTGAGCTATTTAAACACTTTGTAGACTCTCAGATATGGGAATCAATATTCGATCCATCAGTTCATGTTTCTCTGGTTTATGCTGAAGCTTGCTGGCTGTGACTCGTGAACTGTCTTATGTTGAGTTGAGGCAACACTTTAATTCTCTTACATGGTCCTTCACATGACACATGCAGTTGTTAATGTCACGCCGTGTTTCAGTGATGTGGTCGTATGTGGATGGGTTCGTTCTGGACTAAATGGTTACTGATTGTGACAACGCTGAATTTGCAGTAGACTTTTCTCCTTTTTTTTTCTTTGGAAAAAAACCCTCATATTGAGATGCTAATTTGCACTGGTCACAGGAGACTTTCACTTTGTCCTCATGTACGTCTCAGCTTTTCAACACAACTTAAACATTTTTAAAGCATGCTTACACACACATCATGGCCACATACATACGAACACATATCTGTCAGGAAAGTTAAATATATGTTGTGAAAACAAGTTTATGATCTGACTCTGGCTGTCCTTTTCATTTCCAGAACTTCATGGATCTTATTTGATATCACAACAAGGTGCTTTTTCCAGAGAAGCCCTTTTCTCTCTGGAGTGTGTTAAATCACTCATCTCAAATTCCTTTTTAAAACATTTCTTTAGAAGTTTGCTGCTCTCAAGGAACACTGTGACTTTCTAGAGCTTTTTTTTTTTCTCTACCCATTTTAAACCAGGACACAAGCATCATCTCAGCCTTAAATTTTCACATTTTCCCTTTTAAAACGGCAGTTGGTAAACTGGAATATGAATCAGAATGAAAATAAGTCGACTACCTTCAAGATAACTTCAAAGAACGTCTGCTCTGAAAGCACATCAGCTCAGCCATTTTCCATTTATGGAACCACCTACAGGATTTCATGGTTACTCTCTGTGATGGGCCATCAGGGAGAATATGTCGAATATTTTCAAAGCTCCCCTTTCTACAAGCATATAGGCTTCATGGTGTGAAATGAGATTTGACTGTTGAAAATATGTAAAGCTTAAAGCTGGGTGGCTCGTCTGGATAGGCAAGCAGGGATTTATGAAAGACAAAGAGATTGCGCAAAATGAGAAAATACACTTTTGTTGACAGAGAAAATGAGTAATGTCCTGCAGGTTGGTGTCCACATAAAAGTGCCAAACAAATTCCTTATATATGTGTATACACATATATGTGTATATATGTATGTATATATATATGTATGTATAGTTCTCTGTACATTTAGAGTTCTATTAGTTGACAGGCATAGCAGAATATTTGATTTTTAGTAGGCGCTAAAACTTTTTGTCAGAAGTATTTTTATGCAAACACATTCAAATACTTAAAAACAAAATAAAATGAAATCAGGCGTGTTTGTGTGTGTGTGTGTGTGTGTGTGTGACAGAGATGGAGCACAGACAGATGGAGAGAAAAGGCTTTTCTGCGAGATACTTAAGGGAGGCAAAATCCACTTGGACCACCAAACCCATAACAAAACACTTGGTTTCTCACTCCATTTAAAAATTCATTTCTGAGGGATATTTTTGGGGCAACCAACAGTAAGATTTCCACTCTGAATTTGAAACAAAGGCTGAAGTGAGAGTGGCATGGGCTCCTGCTGTTATGAGTGAAGATGCTTCTTTAACTCAATTATAAAGGAGAAAATTTGTCGTGAAGTTCATTCCCCTTTCATTACATGATCATTACAAACTGTTTAGTAGCTTGTTTGCCTCATTACCTGTTCCTATGTCAGCAAATTCAGAGCTGTAGTACTATATCTCCCAGAAAAATGCATTGCAGGTCTGGACCATCCTCCCCATTAACCTCTGTTAACCTGATATGAGCTGTTTTTTTTGTTTTTCTGTCCCTAAGATCAAATCTGAGAGCGTGCCAGAGAAGCTTCTAAGACGACTTACAGGAATAGACTCACTGAACTGCTTTTAACAGTGACCGGCAATAGTTTGTGACTGCAGAAGGAAAGTATCTGAAAAGCCAAATTATGTCATTAAAATTGAACTGCAGCATTATGTAATATCCAAAATTGTAGGTACCTAAAAGCCTGAGTTGTGCTTTACTTGTTGCAGATGGTTCAAACAGTCATTGTCTTCTGTTTTAGGCCGTCTGCCCTGCTTATCTACCTTGCTGATGACTCAGGTAGTGCTCAGGTAGTGGGAATGAAGTCATAATTGTTATTTGCTTTGTTTCTGAATAGCAGACAATCAGCAGACATCGTATGACACACCGTGTGTTTCAAGGTTATTGCTTTGTGTTTGTGAATGTGTTAGTCTGGCCAAGGAACTAAAATCTTCTCATTACTTTGTTAAAGTCATTTTCTAGCAAGCCTGTCTAGTAGTGGCATTTTTTTTGGGGGGGGGCATTACTGTTGACGAGTGAGGATGTAGCACGACTGTGGGGTATTAGAACAGATTTATGGATGTGCCGTCTGCTCATCACACTGTTTGCTTTTCTCATCTCTCTGACTCCGGCCTGTTGCACCATTGTCATCACTCTGCTCCACCTCAGATCATTGCTCTCATTCCTGCAGTCAGTCAGCAGTGAGAAACAGTGGAAATACGACCTCGGAATCATTGTAGCTTTTGTGAGATCACATTAAGCATATTTATCTGTCCCTGACTTCTTAACGTGAACAAATGCTGAAAAGGCTTCAAATTGAATTTTGCTGTAACTGCAACTGAAATGATTTATGCTTCCAGAGTTCTGAATATAAATGATTTTTCTTCCAACACCCACATGTGAACTGATATGTTTAGATATTCTTAATTGCTCTTAATTGAGGCCCCATTAAAGTGCATGTTAAACCCATTTCTTTTTACGCCTTGAACTACTCTTGCTTCCACCTGATACATGTGTGAATTTAGTTTCATTCACACGTGTTGCTCTGTTTTCTATCCTCTTGCACCAGTAAGGGACTGGCGTCTCCATTAGCTTATGCCATCATGCTCCCGAACAGTAAACACTTTAGAAAAATACAGAAAAATATGACAAGAGCCACCACTTGGCAATCTCTACTTTGTTACGTAATTAGTTGAAGTCACAAAATAAAGTCTTGCATTGTAGTGTTTGTGACACTTGAGCATACCATGTTTATTTTGCATAAAAACATTGTGCATTTTTAAAAATCAACAATGACATCTGAAGTTTTTTTTTTTTTGGCAAAATAATTCCTAATGATTTCAAATTGCAGTTTAGTGCTCTTTAGATGAGCTTTGATTTGCTACAGAAGGACGTCCTTAGGTACAGCACTTATGTCACATCTCATCATTATTATTATTATTATTTCTCTTTATTCTTGAGCACACAACAAACAGGTTGAGTTTACCTCTGATCAGCTCATATAAGAGGCTTCAAAGCTCCATATCCAACAGCTTTAATGTGATTCTCCAGAACCTCAGACACTGGCCAGATGACAGGACCAGTCATTATTACGGCTGTGAGGAAAGCAAAGAGGAGAGAACACCTTGTGAACAGTGGCGTTAGAGTGAAAAGACAAAGAGGAAAAACGAGTGAAAAGAGAAACCGTGAACGAAAAGCTGGCAAAGAGGGTTCCAGCAGACGTAGAAGAGCCAGAAAAAAAAAACGGATAAGATCGACAAGTAGTAAGGAACATCATGAGGACATGGATGGAAGCATAATCCATCAATTGTTGGGTTCTTGAACTGACTTAAGAGATTTTCATGATATTCTAAGAAACTCCAAAACAGTATTTCTTAGCATACCCTGAGTCTCCTCCCTGACTTTTACACACCACAGTCGAAGCAGCCAAAAGCAAAAATAGTGACACTTCCAACTCTGCTGAAAGATGTGGTATTTGCAGCATGTAGACATAAAAATGGACCCTGGACTTTCTTTGACGTGGACTACTTCATACTTCATAGTTAATTTAAGTCTGTTCCAGACGATCTGTCAATGAGCAATGACCCACTTTTTTTTTTTTTTCCTTATAAGCCAGATTGACAATGTGACCTCCCTCCCTCCCTTCTGCTGTTTGTCCGTATCACACTGGCTTACACAGTGCAGCTCAGGCTTAAACCAGCTGCTGCCGTATGTAGCCACATGTTCACCACGGGACAGCGATCCATTGTTGTCCTTTTTGAGAGTGTGCAGCATGTAGTTTCACAGTTGTCCTCGTTTGAGTTGTCTGAAGTTACATGGTCTAAAACTAGAAGGGCATTCAGAGAACACAGTTCTCCACCAAGAATTATTAATGACAGTGATCTAATTCTGCACCACCTTTGCTCATTCTCCATTTCTCCTCCCAGTGAAATGACATTTGGCTTGGTGTTTTGTTTTTGTTTTATTTTTCTTGACTGAAGTAGTAAAAAAAAAAAAGGAAAAATAAAAGACAAACTCTGTTGCCACTTGGGATATTAAGAGATAGAGGTAAATAAAAGAGAACAGCAGTATGTCATGAAGAAGCAGCTCTGTCACGACTTTCTGGTAAAGACTTTCTGCTCTGAAGCTGTTCACAGGGAGCCAGTGGACTCTTTTGCATTCAGGTGGCACCTCATGTTTTAAATATGAAACCTCAAAACCTCAACACACACGTGTAATGAACTTTTATTGCATGTGAGACAAGATCACGTTTATTTCCTGTCTGCTTGGACTTAATTTTCACAGCTTTCTTCTAAAGGGAAGCTCATCAGTATGTTGGACTCATAAATGTTCCTTTTAGGTGTGGCAGCTCAGCTTCTCTGTGGCTGCCTGGCACCAAGCTGCTGCTCAGATCTTGACACTAACTCCTGGCTTTGTGATATGTGGGTTAGTGGGTTAGTGCTTTAGCTGAACTTGGCCACTAGCCTCCAGCATAATAGGTTGCACTCTGATGTTTATGCTTCTCTGATTCGTGACCGTGTGCATTTTACTTACTCATGCCACAACGCACGCTTCCCTTTGGCTTCTCTGTCTCTCTCACTCTCTCAAATGAGCTGGTAGCTGTGCCTAATCTTCAGTATATTTTCAATATTAAGTCTGATTTGCATGCAGACGTTGCTGGCTTGATGATTCTAAAATATTGCCAACACTAACTTGTGACTGACACCATATTTGAGCCCATGGGAGCATCCTCATCTTGCCAACAACATACAGTAGTACATGCTTCTCAAAAGTGCACTTTTTTCTTACCTAGAAGTCACTTTAGCTAACTGATAACACCTGCATGAAACAAAAAAATCAATCTTTGAAAACGAGGACATGCCACTTAAGTCAGTGAGTTTAGGTGGCAACAAAGTCTTCATGTAAAGAAAACAAAGGATTGGCCCTTATGAGGGTTTGGCCTAGAGATGCAGTCGGCATTTGATTGAGACGTGACAGCAGCCTGAAGTCCTTGAATCTGTGAACGCAGCACTGAAGAATGTTGCTGATTAATAAAGCATTTTTGAGGAAATTGATTTCTGACACGTAAGTTTCTTCGGAGAAAACCATTCTGCTCACAGCCGAGGAAGACGTGCAGTTGACGTGCATTCCTAAAAAAATGGTGGGGCTGTTTTAACGATGGATGAGTGTGTGTGTGTGTGGGGGGGGGGGCAGCTCTGTAGGAGTACATTTCTCTGGTAGTTTGAAATGACTTAATATTTGGGTGTGTGTGAATATACCAGGAAGGCTCTTATAAGGATTAACATTGTGTGGGAAACTCCAGAATATGAGTAATTGTTTGAGACACACATTAAAGCACGTACAAAGTATAAAGAGTGTAATATTTCCGAACTTAGATGAGCAAATTTATAGATGTTGGGGATGGCGCACACACACACACACACAAAGCATCTCATAAAGAACAGTACAGCAAGTTTTCTCAGTATTGACAGTATTGTCAAAGTTTGCATTGACACTTTACTTTATAAATAACTATAAATACCATTACGCAAGTAAGTGACTAATACTACAGAGACAGACCACGGACGTGGATGCGTTTCCATGAAAACAAGTGGGATTTGTATTTACGTTTGCATTACCTATTTATCTACTCGCATGCTCACTGTCACTGGTAGTAGAGTATAGCCTGACCATCATCAGAACCATAATCCATCACATTAGTTACGTGAAACCAGATGTTCTGGCTTTTTCCTCTCTTCACAGTTCTGCTTATGTTTTTTTGTTTTTTAGAGCTTCCTCTGTGAGTCTGTATGTGTCTTTACTCAGTGACTCCATCAAATTAATAGACTTGTTATTGATCACAGCAGCCTAAGTTGAGCCAAAGTGTTAAACGCCTGCTTTCACTAGTAAGTAACTGGGACTTGAGCCCCCGTGTACAACATACTGTAACTAGCAAGGGAAGAAATATTATTAAATTGACACAAAATGAAATATTGCAGGTGTACTTTTTACCTTCTTTAGTAAACCGTTAGCATTGTTGCATTCTCAGTATTAACAGGCAGGTTGCTAGTAGTATATTAGCCTGAGTGGTAGCACAGCACATCCTCTACCATACTTCTTTTTCACTACAAAGACAAAGATTAAAAATCAGTTCAGTTTGAGCAGCTTCATCCGTGCACGTGGCATGCATTTTTAGAGATGGAGATGTTTTATTCATATGTCTAGTGTTTATAAATAATTCAGATACGTTAAGTTGTCTACTCCATACATTTAATGCCATTTATTTGGCTCTTCGATGTTCATCACGTCCTTAAAATCTATGTAATAAACTGTTTTTGTTTATCCTTGTTATTTGATGAAACACTTTTTTTTATTGTGGCAAAAGATTTGTGTGTATAATCCTAAGTAATCGGTTATATCAGGTGTTTTTTGGAAATCTAACAATACAGAGGCTCCTGCATCTCTCCAAGGAGCCCATGTGCAACTCAAAATCTTTTGTTTGCTTCCTGCCAGTGTGTTTCCTCACATGCAGACAATGCCAGACACAATAGCTTAGTTACCAGCTGCCTGGTGAATACTTTCCCCCCTAAATTTGGGATTGCTGATTAAAAATTAAAACTTCAGAAAACTGATTGCCCAAGAGGAAAATAAGAATTGTTTCTACACCACATCATTATTTTTTTTTTTTTTAAGCTGACGTTATCATCTCTACTTAGCTGTGAAAATTTAATGTGTTATTGTTCAAGTTAAAATTATTATTGACAAAAACTAGGTTGCATATACACATATAAAGCAGCTCACCCACAGGAATGGAGGCAATTGAGCAAAAGAAAGTGAAAAGGCAGAGAGAAAGAGAGCAAATAAGTCGGATCAAGACACAGAAATGGTGTGATGCTCACAATGGTAAAATGTATGCACTTAAGGCATAAACAGTTACCTTAGTATTCAGCTAATTTGAGCTTTTAAACGTGTTATATTCTCACTGGTTTTTCAATTAATATCTCAAAATGTATTAATAGGGGGGGGGGGGGGCAGCAGCCTCCAACAGCAAGGCAAGTTTATTTATAGAGCATATTTCATGTACAAGACAACTCAAAGTGCTTTACATAAAAACGTAAGCATAAAAATAAAATAAATTAAGATAAGACAGTTAGGTTAAAATCATTAAAAAAGCAACAATCATTAAAACAGAAACAGTACAGATGAATGCAGAAATAAAAGATCCAGAGAAATTTATGCCCGCAGGAAAAGCCCAAGAGCTGAAATCGGTGTTGAAAGCTCAGCACTTGCTCTATGCAAGCCCATAAACCTCAAGTTTAACAATGCTACAGACGAGACTTAATGTGTGAGCTCTGCTTTTACCAGACACAAGTGAACATCCTTATTTTATTTTAATTTTTTTTAAATCTTACACACAAAATCACACAGACGCATACGTTCAGTTCTCTTTCATAATATTTCGCTCGATGTCTCACTATGGGATGCACACCTCGCTGAAGCATTGATCTCAATACGCCAATCCTGATTGGCTGGTGAAACGTGTCCGTCCATGTCAGGTAGTCCCACCTACCTTAAATAGCTCCCACGGGCGGTTGCACGTCATTCAAACACCTCTTCTCACTCGAAGCATATCTTGCGTCCAGGGCTAGCCAGCTCAACTGTCCATTGCTTTCCCTGTTAGGTTGGTGGACGCTAGATAAGCTTGTCTGGCAATACGGGAGCAACCATATCCCATAGTGAGAAATCGAGCGAAATATTATGAAAGTAGAACTTTAGGTTATTTACATAATCCCGGTTCTCTGAGTAATATGAGCGAGATGTCTCACCAGACAACCCTTCTTGCTTGGGCGAGTGAGAAGAGTTGCTTATCATGAATGACTTGCAACTGCCCACGGGAGCTATTTAAGGTAGGTGGGACTACCTGATTCTGACGGACACTTTTCACCAGCCAATCAGGATTGGCGTATTGAGATTAATGCTTCTGAGTCCTGCAGCGAGGTGTGCATCCCATAGTGAGACCTCTGGGTTATGTAAATAACCTAAAGTTATGATATCTTGGAGATCCAATCATTCGCTGGCTGTGTAATGATTAAGAGCAAGATAACCCTCTTTCTCCTTATCTCCTACACTTCCTTTTTTTTTTCAAGAAGCTATAAACTCAGCCTCCAATCAACTCTTCAATTAGGCCTCTTGACATAAACAATTTACTCACAGGGCCTGTTGCCCTTGTTTTCTCCGCTGACTCAGTTTTGTTCAAAGGTCTCTCGACCCTCTTTTTCATCTCTCATTTGCACTTCTACTCGTTGATTCATTCCATCTGTTTTCTTTTTTCCCGCTGCACTTATTTTCGTAGCAGTGCTGAATTAGATGCCTGTTTTCAGTTTTGCTATGAACTGTGTTATTGTACCACCAGCCAGGAGATGAATTAAAGGTAATGAAGACACTGAGAGTTGGTACATCATTACAGCACTTTGAACAACAGTATTTTATTGTTTGACTTGGCCTTTTTCCGAATGTTGTTTACTTTGTAAGCTATAAATAGTCTTTCGGATGTGCATTGTGTACCGTTTCCACTGTAAAAACCTCTTTTACTGTCTCCTATTTACACATCTTGAGGCATGGTGACATGTTAAGGTAAAGTGGTCTACAGTAGTGTACAGTATTCCCCTCGTTAGCAAAACATCTTTTTTGATCAACATGCTTGAAAAATCCACTTTTAATATTTTGTACAATGAAACTTGACAGACTCAACCTTCTTTATTTACCAGTTTTTTAGGATTTGTGAAGGACGAGAGGATTTAATTATAATTTTTTGGAATCACATCTTAGAATCTTAAAACTGACATGGTATAGTTTATATTATAATTGTATATATTTATATTATTATTATTATTATTTATTATATACTTGTACAGCTATTTATTGTCTGATTTATTATTGAAATATTTTCATGTCATCAAAAATGGAAGGCCTGCAGACAATGAGAGAACTATGAATCATTTCTTTGAGCATATTGTTTTACCATCTGGGACCAGACTCTGTAGCGATATATCCCATCTTCCTCTGCTGCTATGATCTCTTGTAAATTCTACCTCTAGTCTGTCCTTCCAGTGTATCATTTCCTTTCTCTGTGTTCACCTAGTTCTTCCTTCACCAAGGCAAATTTATTTTTGTCCACTTGTAACGAAGATTAAAACAAAATTACCAATTTCAGAAGGAGCATTGCGCTGACTGGGATTCCTTTCATCAAAACTGTGAAAGAAATTGACCTTGTTGGAGGATGCACTCTCTGATATGTCATTTTGTCGGGTTAGAACGAGGAGGTTCTGAATGCACCCTGGCAGTCAAACCAACAATTTATAACCGCACATACTTGCAGTAACCCCGCTGTCCAGTTGGTGGCTTGTGTAAGTTATTATTATCTGGTTTTTGGGGTCATTTTTGATTGTATATTCATTGTTAAACAGGCGGTAGCCACTCCAATGACTATAGCTGACTTTAACCATTGCAAAAGGTCAAGCCAACAGCCTATACACACTTTTTTTTAATTTAATGTAAGAGGTGAAAAAAGGAGAACTGATGTCATTATGTATGAAGGGCAGTCAAGTACTGGTTTATCAACCAGCATCAGCTCATGCTGCGGGGCAAACAAGTGACAACAAGGAGATCTAAAGGACTTATGGGGGATCAGTGTAAGCAGCAGTTCTCATGGTTGAGAAAAGAGCATGCAGACTGGTCCACGGTGTCTCTAGAAAACATAGTATGAGCTGTGGCTTTGTCCAACGGTGCCTGACGGTGCAGAAATCAACACTGAATGGTCACAAACAAAAAGTAGAATCCTTTTTTGAAACAACAAACTGCCAACAGTGTCTGTGCTGTGAGCTAGTACCCCGAAGTACTGCATTGTAAATTTGTTTATAGTATATGAGTATTTAACTCAGACTGAACTCATTCTGTTGTGCGAGCTTCTGTTTTTGTGTTCAAATGTCTTGGTTAATGAACTTTACAAAACGATAGATTAAAGATTTTGTCAGTGTGCTTTAATTGTGTGTGTGTGTGTGTGTGTGTGTGAGAGAGAGAGTCAGTGCATGTCGATGTTTGTGTGTGTGTGTGTGTGTGTGTGTGAGTGTGTTTGATGGATGCCTTCAATGCAGCGAGGACATCCATTGCAGTGTGCGCTGGAGCAAAAACAGTCGATGTCACCTTGCAGTAAATGGTTGTAGACAGAGTATGAAGCTACACCTCAGTGGTTTTAAGTTGAAGAGTAAGTGATTTGTTTTTGAGCCTGAAGCCAGGAGAAGGTAAGCCACTTTTGAAAGACCTATCGCAAAATGTGTGTGTGTCATTCAGATGGGTTTCATACATATGACAGCAGGTAGGTTTTTGTTTTGTTTTTGATTTGTTTTTGATTTTTGTAGTGGAGAAGGTTACACGTGCAGCTAAGTAACATGATTTAGTGATACTACAGAGTTCAAGCTTCTTTGCAAATCCTGGATCATATTGGTCCATTTGGATGAACAACGGTGAATGTAAACATCTGTTTTGTTATTGGTACAGTGCTATCATTTGTGTGTTGGGCAGTACTTGGAAGCTCTGGGTAAGTAAAAGTAAAAGTTTTTGAAGTATGTTTTTCTAAAAAGGCTCACAGTCTCTCTTTGTTACAACTCCCTCTGCCCTAAATGTTCAGGGAATTTGACTTGATCTTCAGTTTTCCTCCAATGTTAGCTAATTTGTCAGTGATAAATGACCACCCACCTGACATTTTTTCTTGTAAACTTGTTCAGAAAAGGAAAACAATGCAGCCTTTGGTTCCTGGATTCACTAGTTTTCTGAGTCATGTTGTCCAAAGTGCTAATTATAAGGAACATTTTTATATGTTTACTTTATCCACCTTCAGCGATCTTTGCTTAAAGTCGATGTGACAATTTATTAGTGTAACAGAATATGTATCTGTTACTCTAATACGCATTCAAATCCTGTCTGGAGACTCTGTAGAAAGAGGTCTTATGGTCTGGAGCCCCTTCCTCATGTATTTTATACAGATATCAGCCACCTTATTTCAGACAGCTCACCTGGTTGAGTAATGGTCTCATAAAAGGATACGACCGTCCTTGTGCAGCCGGCTCATGTTCTGGCCTGTTGTGTTCCCTCCATATATCTATGTGTATGCAAATTTTGGTTTTAGTTTTTCATTGGTTGTCGATTTCGTTCAATGAAACTTGTGGCGGAGTATATATTTTGTACTTAGAGAGATTTGAAATGCAGACCTGCAGTTTTATCGGACCGTGTCCAGAAGTGTCCAGTCATTGTGTGTTTCCACAGAGACGATCACACTGACATATGTCATGTTGCTGCACTGAACAAACAATATTTCTTCTACTCAGTGCTGAAAGTAAAAAAAAAAAAAAAAAAGCTTTCAGCTTGAAAATACTGCACATCAAATACAGTGATAGCTGTTTCATTGCAGCAGAGATGGTGCTTCCCCAAAGCAGCTGTTCCAGTGTCAGAAAGAAACTGAAATTGCCTTTAAGGGGCAAAAAAGGAAAAGAAATAAATTTAGACTCACGTTAAACAGTTTTTGGAGAGCACTCCCCTTACTGATCTGCTGTTTGAACTGAATTATTATTCCTCTGTGTAATACTTTTATTTTTCCCATTACTTGAGTTTCCTCTGTATTTTACAGAAGAGGACTCCACCAGTCATAAATTTTATTATTAAATAAGACAGACTGCAAATGAAACATACATCCGCTGGTCCTCATGTGGACCTGTTACAGCTGTAAATGATGTGTAATACATAAAACATTTGTTGTTGGTTATAAAATTAACAGTGAGGGCCTGGAGTATCGTCTGGCTCTTTTCCCAGAATTCATCCTGTGCAGTGAAGTCCAATGAAAATGAGAAAATTAGAATTTAATTTAATTCCACTTTATTCAGTTATGTCGGACATGTCAATCCAAATATTTTGAGAGGAGAAACTGCAGGGGCCCACCTGTAGACATTTAGTCACCAGTTAAGTTATTTGCTGTTTGTTACCTCATCTAAAAGTCTAAAAGTCCACAAAGAAAAACCCAAAGATATCCCATTTTAGAGTTTATATCTCACAGTAGCTGACACAAATGTCTTCTAGTCTTTGACATAACATGTTTAAGGTAACTTGATTCAGTTGCATAGCAACTGCATGGCGACCTTCAAGCCTTAATTGCTCAAGCATTTGTAAAATTACTGTACAGCTTGAATAAATTGGACAAATTCCAGTGTGTCCGATGGAGAGATTTTTATCTCTTTATATGCAATGAAATGGGATTTTCTGGTCCTGCATAACATTCCTGCCCGAGAGCAGTTGCAACATGCCTGACCTTGCATGGCAGCATGACTGTGAGCCAGAGATGAGGATTAACAGTTTCTGTCAGTCGAGGAGAGGCAGCAATTCCCTGAAGCCAATTCACAGTTTGTTCAGATGTAATGAAATGGGTGGTGGACCACGTACCCTTCAGCCGCAATGCATATTTAGAAAAATGAAAACCCCACAATACATCATAATGATAGTGACAACCACAGTGTTGGTGGTAAGTCATTCTTCTCCATCAAAACTGAATTACTCAAGTGCAAAAAAGTGGCAAATTCTCAAGACCTTTAAGTGTTCCCAGTGTTTGGGAAGTACAGAAATTAAGGGAGTGTTGTGGTCAGGGATTACAGGGTTCATCATGAATTTAAAAGAAAAAAACCTCCCCTGTTGTGCATTCAAGGAATAGTTTCACTCCTAGACTTCTTTAGAATTGCACTTAAAAAAATCATACAAATTCTGTATTAAAAGGCATCTTTGCAATACTACTATAATAAAAAAAAAACACTGAATATAAAACATGGCTTGACAGAAAAACTGTGATTGAATCTGTCCTATTAGTAAAACCTGACATTATCCCCAAACCTGATTAAATAACATGACACTTTAACCTGTTCAAGGAAAAAAAGACTGTAAAATGGTAAAAATGTTATGTAACAAATCTAAAACATCTAAACTATCATAGTGACTTATGTTTTATATTTACTGCAGTGGAAAGAACTATTAGTCTGTGTCTGACCATCAGTTTGTATTACAGTAGATTTTCAGCACATTTATAAACAGAGTTTTACCTCATACATGTGAAACAAGGTTTTATACACATTCCCTAAAATTAGAGAGAGCATGTAGAGAATCGGGATTGTTGAATTAAAGCATGAATACTGTGTTCTCATTAATTATTAATTAAGTGTGTTCTGACCGTTGCGTTGAAGAGAAGTAAGTTTGATTCTTGTCTTTTACGGTTTCTCAAATAAAATCGGTTAATATTAACATAAAGTGACATTGCTACAAGTACAATTCCTAGGACATAGTAGGGCCTAGCCTGCTTAATACAGTATTTCTTTAATTCAGGAAACATTCAGAACTGATCAGCGTTAAATGAGGTGACCAACATTTGAAAGTAAAAGCATCCCACTGAGATACTTGAAGGCAGAGACTGGTAAGATTATCATGACCACCATAGACTGACTAGACATCACTAATTTCTCCTGATACTATGGATAATAGTGACTCCGGACTCAATGAAACGTGTAGGCCTGGGCTAAGCGTATCGAGGGAACATTTTTGTGATACTTCAGAAACAATCGGCATGCTTAAATTGTGAAAAGGATTTCAACAAACCCTCCCTGCCGCCATGATGTGTCCTGCTGAACAAATGTAGCCCACATCCATCACCTACCCAAACTGATCATGTGAGACTCGTAGGTCTTCAGTTCCTGAAAAATGTTGGGGTACGACACGTCGGACAAGTCTTTCGAATCACATATCCCAATCCTTTTAAGTTGAGCCCAACTCAATAACCAGTGGTCATTAAAGGGGACTCCTGTCTGCTTCCACCCTGGTCATTGAAGTGCAAAACCAGCTGGGAGATAGGAGATACCTACAAGCTGTTTGAAGAGCCACTGTAGCCTGTCTGCTTGAGTCAAAAGAGAATAAAATGAAAGTTTTCTTCAACATAGAGGTGAATTGGATGCTGCTGTGAAAGAACAACTTGGAAGAGATTTAAAATCAGAAGTTATTGTTTGTGTATGTTGTCTGTTGCGTTCTCAGTGGCTGTTAAAACACATTTATTACTGAATATAGGAGAGTGTTTGAGTAGCGCAGCAGGGAAGAATCTTGTTCCTAGCATTCATAAATCCTGCCTATGTGAGGCTGATCAGAAGATTCTTTGGTTGCCATGACGTTCGCTGAATGAGCAGGAAAGTAAAGCCTTTTAATCTGAGGGCTTGAACACTTGAAGATTTGATTTGTGAACATGACATTTATTGTTCTCTGGCATGATGCTTACAGATTCATCAATTATAGAAGTCATGAAAGGAAGAACGGCTGTGAGGCTGAGTAAAAGAACTGACTCACACCCACCCACAAGCAATCATGTTGTTCACCTCACATGAATCATCCATCATCTTGCGGAGTTTTCCTGCAAACTTCAGACTCATGTTGTTGTTGTTTTTTGCAAACATGAATAGCCAGAAAACACTTAACCAGTGAGAATTACCATAAAATTGGGATTGATCCCTTCAAATTCTGACTCAAAATGTAAATACTGAATCCTTGATAAGTGTAACAAATTGTTGTTAGAAACATCCTCTTTTGAATTTTTATTACATAGCTGCTTTTTTTTTTTTAATCTTTTACGCCAGGGTTTTTTATCCCCCTTATGAAACTCTGCTGGAGTATTATATCTGTGGCTGCACTGATGCACTGAAACTGTTCTGTTAATGGTTTGATTTATTACTAACTTGGTATTGCCAAGGGACTAAGCATTCAACGTTTTTATAATCATTTTTAGTCACTTTTTTCTTCTGTTCTTTCTGTCAGTGTTGTTCACGACTCGCATTAGATGACTTTGTTGCATAACAGCAAGTGAAAAGGTTTCTGGAACGTTGCGATACAAGTCTTTTAAAGCAGGGTTTTATGAAAGCGTACTTCTCCCTGAGGTTTTATGCAACCACTGGCAGAAATTTTCAGGCGTGACAAATTTGCGTTTGCGTCGCAAAATACGGGAAAGACATGAAGCGATCAGAATCACATGATGGGAATACTGGAATGATCATCCTGATGCTGCTTTCTTACTGGCACCAGTGTTTGTTGTTGGGCCAATGGAACAGTTGAGCCTTCAGAGTACTTGAGCGTTTCTTAAGCCTCCTCCACATAATTTGCATCTGTCAATTTTCTGGTACGCTCTGCCCTTATTTGCTGCTTTCTTTCTCTTAGTCTTTCAAGGCTGTTGGACTGTCATTGACTGTCCGTTTGTAAGACACGGACCAAAAGTAGCTCCAGGCCGCAAATTTCTTGTGCCTTTCGTGGAAGTTGTGTTATTTGTGTGCAGGTTTTGAATGAGAAACATTATAAAGTAATATCTGGAATGTTTAAAGGTAAACGATGCTGTAGAAGTGCAGCCGATTTCTCTCTCTCTCTCTTTCCCTCCCTTTTTCTTCTCCGTTTCAGGACTCACATGTTTGATCTGTCTGTAGCCTTAATCTGAATTCATGCAGCTAACAGCTTACGTTTACTGTGACTCGGAGCATGTGTCTGTGCTCATTAGTGTGTATTATGCTTCTGTCTCTGTGTTGTCCATCTGATGAGACTCTAGACTGTGCTACATCCTGTTTTAACAGTTTTGTATGAGCTATACGCTAGTCCCAATATTAATATGGGCATATCAGAAATGGTTAAACTTACCGGCTTATTAAGTGTCTTGTACCCTTATTAGTGATGCGGATGTTTCCGTCTACTGACCTCGTCATCTCACTCCCAGTCAAAAGTGATGAACTTGATGTCATACTGGTACGTCACCAACAGCTGTATTCATCTTTAGGATTAAAGTCTTATCTCTTCCTGTAATTCATCTTATGTGTAAAGTTATACCTTTGTCTTACTCTCTCCCTCGCTCTGCCTCTCATCCTTTTTTTTTCTTCTGTTGCTTCAGTCTGTGTAAGCAAACCTGGACACACACAAAACCTGACCTGACACTTAAATCTGGTAAAGGATCAACCGGCTTTTTTTTTTAACCACGGTCTGCCTTTGACCCACCTGCTACGTGTGCGCACAGGTGGCAGCTCACGTTTGTGAACGTGTTAATGCACATGCTTGTGTGTGAGTACGACGTTGTCCCATCTTTTTTTTTCTAAAGTAATCTTTGAAGCTAAGGCAGCAGCGGCAGTCACACCATGTGCCCTCTTATCCACATTTGTCTCTGTTTTTTTGTCTTTTCTTTTTGTTTTTTGGTAACAAACATATATGGGCCACAAAAGACTATAAAATGGTTTTCAGGATTGCCCTACTTTACTTAGCTATTGAAACAAAAACAAAAAAACAGCTGTTATGGGATTAATTTTTGTTAAAATACAGTATAAAAGAGAAGATGAACATAGTTGGAAAGAAACAGACAAATGAAGTAGACAGTCCCATTGGGGGATAATGTGAAACACTTATTGGTGTACCAGGTGACACAGGTGAGGATGGTTAAGTGGTGTTACGCAGGTCATGACTAGAACATATCAAACACTCTTTCCAGTCTTTCCAGTCAACGTCCCTTCAGTTCTTTTGAAGAAAGATGACGCAAACAAAGCTTAAAATTGGAAAATGGTGTTAAAGACGTACCTGGAGACGTCCAAACATCGTCATTGTGTTTTGAGCTGATGGTAAATATGTGGGCAACACATTCTATCTCATATTTCACAGATATTAATTTATATTCATATTCTTGACGGGGATTGTCAGATTAACTTTCTTTTAAATATCTAACATTGTCTACGCTGTTATTTATTCTCTGAGGTCACCAAGTGGAAATACATTTTTTAAAATCAAGGGTACACGCCATAAAACAAACAAAGAAGATGTTAAAATATTATGTAGCATCAAGCAGAACTGTTAAATATAACTGTTTCCTTTGTGACTTATACTATATTGTTAGTAAGGATTTGTTCTTGTGGTAAAAGAATAAAAATAAAATAAAGTCAAAATCTTCTCATTTCACACCCATGTTTTGCAAATATTTTTAGACCTCTTCTACTTATCTCTGTGTTAGTCAATCATGCGCTAACAAAAAGCTGTAGCGTTTGCAGATAACCGATTACATTTAGGAAATTGTTTTTTTTACATTTAGTACATTGTGTTTAGTAAATGATGAAAACTTTCTTGTTTTGGCGTAGAGACCCCTTGCAACGTGCCATTGTCGAAGACATCAGTTTTCTCTTTTCCGCTGTTCATCACCCTCTCGCCTTTAAGCTCTTCTGCTGCTCATCTCACGACCTCTTCACAACTTTCTCCTTTGCTTTTCTTCTTTTCTTCCTCACCCCTGTCAACCTCCCCTGCTGCCTTTATTTCTCCACCTCCCTTTCACATCTTGCCTGCTCCTCTTTCTCTTATCTCAGCGTCTGATCCCAGAGGAGATGGTGAACATCGAATTTACAGTATTTCAGGAAGGTAAAGGGAGAACAGGCTTTAAAAAGAAACACCAGCACAGCTTATGTTACCACCAGTTCCTTTCTGTACCATCCAGCTCTGCCCACAGTAGCCGTCTCCCTGTGTGACAGTAAGGTGGTAAGATATGAGTCATGCCAAAAGGATCTGTGCAACCAATTTAAGCACCAGCATTAGATTTGGCCAAATATTCCACAATTAGGTTTGCTCTGGGAGAACTACAGGAAAAAAAAACGCCCCTCAATAAATCTGTGTAGGATGGACTTCGTTTGTAGCCATTAGTCCTCCCACCATGTGGCTGCATCAATTTTTTTTTTTTTTTTTTTTTTTTTAGCACAAAAGGCTTTTCTAACAACTCATGTAACATCTTTTCTGCATTAGTTCTGCACAGTAGATGCTTAAGTGTCTTTTAAAGTGCAGTTGGGCTGTAAAATTGTGGTGTTGCCCAGTTAAGCAGGGAGAGAGACACAAGACACCACTGGAGGTACATTAGTTATGCTGACTTCCCTGTGCGTCTGTGAAGGACGGTGGAGTTGGACACAGCTCAGCTTCTAGTGTGCTTGAAAAGGAGGATGCTGTGCTCAAAGAGTCAGTTGGGATGAGGGTTTACTAATTTATTTATTTTGGGATTAGAATATTACTATTTTGCACACCTTCTTATCGTTGTGCATGGGAACTAACTCCTCTGTGTTTCTTCTGATGCCAGGGGTATCTTTCAAGCTGAGGATGATATAAGTGAGAGGTTTTTTTTTGTTTTTTGTTTTTTAAATGCTTGCTTTACCACAGTAAAAAAAAACAACAAAAAAAAAACAACTATCACCTACTGATGGCTCGCTTTATCTTCAGTGGGAAAGGCCACAATCGGCAGTCGCCACATCAAATGTCTCCGCGGTAGTTTGGAGTGGTTAACAGACCACTACTGATTTAAACCCTCAGGTAGATGCTCTCATTTTCAACCCTTTTACTGTGCAGTGAAGGTTTGCAGGTGAAGAAGAAGGAAACTGCATACAAACTCACATTTGAGCATAAAAGCATTTTTAGAAAGGCAACCCTCTTCATCGGCCCTGTTAACTGATGACTGTGCTATCATATTACATATAACTGGTTAAATATCTCCTCCCCCATTCGCCTAGCTACCTGTCTCATGAGTACACTGTACTGTAACTCAAATAAATGAATATATAAATAAAAATAAAACAATTCTCTCACACTAACAAAATACAGCAGGAAACTGTCTAAGACGCACTTGATTTCTGGAAGTAAGTCATTGACAAAAAGAGGCTTTTCGAAATGTGTTTCTTTAAAATATTCTTTAAAGGTTGATAGAATACATTTTTTTGAAGATAGGAAAATGTGTTTGAATAAGTCTTATTTGTTGCACAACATTTAAAAAGGTTTAAATACATTTTTCTTTTACTGTATTTGCAACTTGCAACCCAAAAAATATCAGGTGGTGCAACCAAAAATGTGTTTTTACAAATATACTTTCTTTGTTTTTACTCTATGTGAACTTTTCATAAGTATACCTGACAATGTCTACGTTGCCTCACAAATTATTGCTTCGTTAATACTCAGCTCATCTATAATTAATTCTGATTATTGCATTCTTGTGGCCACTTATTTAGTTTTACCAATGTTCAACTTTACATTTAAAGAGAGACGACCTGCTAGACGAATATGCCAAACAAACTTGCTGTTGCAGTAGTTGTGTACATTATAGTTTCCAACATTTTATTCACTTTAGTGTTTTGTTTGTTTGTTTTATCTTTTTTTAGTTAGAACTGTACTGTCACACCACCTGACAAGACTCTCAGGAAATATATTGAAAAACTATTTATGTCACATATAAACAAAAACATTAACAGTAATAATGTAACAGCACACACCAGCATCAAAACACATAAATTATGCTGGTAGCAACGATGCTGGTTTTTGCCGGTATAACAACAGCTCCAAAGAGGATGAGGCTCCTCCCATATCCATAAACGACCTCATGCATCCTTGTAACTCACGATGTAAGCAGCATTTTTTTTTACCTGTCCTTTATGATGGCAAGCAACATCGCATTTTTTATACGCGTCCTGTGTGACAATGCGCGATATAAGTAGCTTTTTTTGCCTACTCAGAATGCGGTTTGCACAAGGTGAATTTTGGCCCTTTTGGCCTGCCGTACAGCCAGTCGTGATGCATTCGCGTTGTTAACAGCAAGTATTTTTAAACCTTAATCGTGTCTCAGTGGGGAAGGACTAACCCCGCATGGGGACAGATGCGTGGACTAGGTCGAGCAGCGCTGGGAGTTTAGATGAGGAGCAGATGATGATTACATGAAGAGGCAGTTTAAATAAGTACATGATTGCTGAAACTCCTGGTACACCTGCTTTCAAAACTTTTATTTGCTACTTAATCAATTGTGCACCCAGTTTTGAGGATTCCTTTTTGCAAATCTTCTTTCACGTTTCATGTTATAGGGAAAACACATTTTAAAACACATCATATTGGATTAGCAGAGAAAAAGTCAAAAGATGTGAAATATGTCATGAGGTCAGATTATTGGGCTGTTGACCAGTTTAACCTCCAGTTAGCTGCTTTGTATCTATGAAGAACTTCACGGCAATTTAGGATTCACAGCAATTTATTAATTTTATTCAACTTTTACCACTCTTTTCATACATAAACTTTGCTACTATAGAGTTTTTCATATTCATTTACTATTCACTTTAATTAAAGGATTAAAGGATTACATGCTTTTCTTAATACGCCAACCTCTTGGGCTTAGAAAGTACTCTCTAAAAGCCAACACAATAATTCCTATAACTGAATTTTCATCAGTGTAAACACACAGACCATTTTTTTCTCTTATTGACATTATAAGATGCAGTTTTTATCTGAAAGAGATGTTTTTTTTGTTCTGTTTTGTTTTCATGTGCAAAAAAACATACATATATATATAAACACCATGCCCTCAGAAGTAAAAAGATGAGAAAAGATCAAATGCAGAATGAGATAGAGGAACAGTGAAGAAAGCAGGCAGAGGAGGTTGGTCTCTGCATCGCTGGAGGAAGGAGGTTTCCTGTTACAGATGAGATGGAGCCGTGCTGAAAGCAAGAGGAAGACTCTGGGTGTGGGGGGAGCAAAGGATCACGTTTCCCTGAGAATTCCTTTCTGCACTCTTTGGTTAATGAGGACTGAGATGTCACACATCTCCATCAAAGTGAGATCAGTTCACTTTTGCTCTAATGTGTTTATTTTTGTATTCACTATGCATTTATCTGAGTTAGGCAATTATTTCATAAGGATCTTTTTTTTTTTTTTTGGAGCAAGAAAAGCATTTTTATTCATCCAGCCATTCATTATCTGTGCCCATTCAGGGGGACCTGCTGGAGCCTATCCCGGCCCTCTTTGGTTGCTAGTCCACCACAAAGAAACGGGGCTCTAGATTTAGTTTCTGACTCAGTGAGGTTGCATGGTCAAAAATACTCCTCATACTTACAATCGCCAATATTTCTCTCGAACTGGACTTTACTTTCTCTTTAGCGACTTTGACACGGCTTGGTCTCAAGAGTGGACTAATGTTTGGTAGTCGGAAGCGTCGATTGGTTGCCTCCAAAACAGCTTTTCCCGCTTCTATGCGGTCAGCCAATCGAATTGCAGCTACACAAGTCGAGCTAGCCACTGGAACGGGTTTATTTGTGCAACAAGCAGGAAGAAATTTGACAGTTTTGTTTTTTGTTTTTTTTGGTATGACAAAGAAATGTCACCCCCGGTGAATTGCTGCAACGCTGCTGTGTGAGTCCACAGAAGGTCAGACGGAGCAGAGCGGACAAACACTTCTGGGATGTTAAAAGCAGCTTCAGAGACGTGTTATTGGAGATTCCACGATGAGTGAAATGCAAACACGGTGCTTCTTCCTGACAGCGGCAGAGCTAATGTGTTCAGAAGTTGATGATCATCCCTCTCTTTTGTTCTCAGATTTCAGAAAAGTCATTGCAGATTAAATTGCATCCAAACAGAGCCTCAAGAGCCTAAAGTACTGTTGCTTACACATTAATACATTCATATCCGAAAAACTATTATGCCCTAATTTGAATAGTTGCTCTCTTAGAGTTGCGAGTGTTAGGTTATTCAACACAAAACTGAAGAATTTTAACTTTAAGCATTTATTTTTCATTATTAATCATTTCTTTTGTGAATCTTCTGTCGTTCTTTTAAACTCAGTGCTCATATCCCTCTCAGGCTTTTATTTAGCTTCTAGCTGTCCCCTCGAGTCACTTTTTTCATTCATCATAAAATTGCCGCTGCCACTGCCACCACCTCTCCTATTATTTTTTTACTACAGAAAATAAATGCTGTCCTTTATCATTACGCGCTGCGTCTCATTACAGGTGTCATGTCACACTGCGTCTTCCCCTATTACTCCTTGTTCTCATCGCAGCAGATCAGGGTTCTTCATTCATATTCATATAAGATGACTAATCAAGTTCCTCACCACCTGTGATCAGCACTTACACTTCAGGAGTCTGATCTCTCTGTAAGTCGATCTGTCACAGCAGTATGTAGGAAATTCAGTTTAGATGCACCGTCTAAAACAGTCCTACCTATAAAGCCAGCTTTGACATTAAAATAAAACCTTTCCAGTTGATAATTAATAATGACTAAATAATAATAATTGATATAATTAATGTCATTTAACTGGCAAAATGATCAGTGCATATTATAATGCAAATTGTACTTGTACTATTTGATGATGAAAATGTATAAAATGAGGAGCTTGAACAGACTGATATAGTAGAAACCCATCTCCAAATTAACTGAAGTACATGTGATAGCAGTGATATACTGTATTGAGATATTTTTTATGAAGTTTAGCTCCTCATACTGCGCTGACTCTAATGATGCAGATGCAAATGGCCTCGTGCTGGTGATCCACCACAGACTGCCTTATTAGCTTTTCTCACTTGAGGAGTTATGCTTATAAGAAAAAAAAAAGAATAGAATGTAAGTCATTATATAGAAGCCAGATTTATTACCGATATAATGCAATAAGCAGCTATTATACGCACCTGGAGGCAGATAATGATTCATGTGGAGCGTCTTCAGAGCTACATTCTCACCTTGAGCCGTTAGGCGCTTGTATTTAGAGCAAACACTAAATCCATTCTTTCATGCACCGTACAGTGATACGTAGCAGGAAACATGGCGTAAGAATTTCCAATAGCAAATCAGCGGCTTTCTAACAAATGCTAAGACATTTCTAAAGTCAGTATAACTGCATAAGGACTTATTTCTGATTGTTCAGGGGAAAAAATGCACTCGGATTTTGATTCTAGAAAGAGAAGACCAACAGTAAGATTTTGGAGCTGAATCTTCATTCATTATAACACGTGTATGTGAGTGGTTTCATCTGGAAGGTTGCTATTGAACATTATAATTATTTGATTATTATTATATAATTATTATTATTAGGCTTCAGACTGATTACATTTCTTTTGTACGGCTAGTGAATATTTACTTTTCTCTTGTTTTTCTTTCTTTTTTAACCAGAAGTAAGAGAAAGGGAGAGACTCTCTCTCCTCCTGATAGCATCTGCTGAAATTCTCTCTGCATAACACAAACTGCACTGAAGCACTTCCAAGAGCACGGACAACAATTGAATTTGTTTTACATTTTAAAATTCCGATAAGGGCATCCACGAAGTGAACGCAGCGATTTAAGAGTTTGCAGCCACGTTAACCTCGAGTGGAAGCTCTCGCGTGCAGCCGTCTTTAGTTTCCACTTCAGTCACAGGCAGTGACTTCTGGTTGTAAATAAGCGCGCTGTATATTGTCTTTAATTTGTTTTTTATGAATTTTACAGAATGGTTATGGGCCAATTTGTGTGTTGTCGTACGTGAGCAGCGTATAGCATTCATGTCAGCTTTCAGCACTACATCTTTTTAGCAGATGGCAAGTTTAGTTTTAGTTGTCTGGAAGAAAAAACACTTTACAACGAAGCAGAACTTGTGCATGATTATATTCTGTACCCACCAAAGTAGGTATTCATTGAAAGCAGGTGCCAGTAAACACTTTCTTTCTCTCTGGTCATCAGCCAGAAAAACACTAAAACCAGATCAGCACCTTTATTTCATTCATTTCTATTTGGAGCCTTCTTTGCACTTCACAAGCTTTTAAACTGTGAATACACCAAAGTCCAGCGTTTACCTGAACCACTCTTGCTCATCAGTCATATAATGAATGTTAGTGCACATTAGGGGTACACTCCACAAACTGATTGGCCTCCAGACTTCAGTGGGTCCTGAAAGGTGCTTGTTTTCTTATTTAGTTGGGCCAATAAAAATCCCTCCAGGACTTTCATGATGTGTGATGTTCAGGCAACAGGTCATGTAGAGCAGACAGATGAGGGTTTTTTTTTTAATGTTTGGTTGTTTTTGGTGCAGGAACACGGCAGCAATTGATGCCGTCTGGATCTGGAGATTTCAGTGTTTCATGATGTACTAGTGGGATATGACGACCGAGCTGTATTAAGCTCCATGGCAACGTGAGGCAGTCGCGGTGGGTCGCGGAAGTTGTGGGTTCAGGGAGAGCAGGAGGTCGGTGAAGACAGGATAGCAAATTAAATTAAAGAACTGTTGCACTAGTAGTCAGGAATATTACTGATAGTGCGAGTTATCTGCTTCTAAGTCATCGTCTTTTTAAAAATGTCCAATCTGAGACATAAATCAGCTGCTTTGGTATAAGCTTTGTATTCAGCTTTATTACGTCTGAATTTATTGCAACAGATGATTGATAGCAGTTATTATGTCACTTATGTACAGTTAATCATATCAGATGATGATTCCTTTCTGCCACCACATAACACCATTCCTGGACTGTATAGGAGCAATAGGAGCGTCTTTCATCGTAGCAGCCTGGTACAGAGTCAGACAGAGGTGAGAGTGGTAGCTAACACAGAGACAGGGACGCTGCAAGGACACACATCCAGGATGAGTGGATGTTTGTGATGTAAGCATGTGTGTGGAGGCTGGGCGATCTTCTATCCTGTTGGTTTAACCTTGAATCTCTCGCACACACGCATCCATCTGGAGGCGGTAGAGGACGTCCACAATTACAACAGGTGATGTCGGTGTGCAATTTCCCAACAAGAACAGCAGCGAGAGACTCACTGATAAACGAGCTGTCAGGATCAAACCCAAAACACTTCACACACCGCCGTCAATGAGTCTTTTTCTACGAATGAGCAAAATTTGAATGGAAACGTATCCATTCTACAGCAATCAACAAGGTTCTTCACTTGACACCTGAGGTTTGTTAATCAGCGCAGATGCCACATGTTAAATGAAATGATCGCAGACTGATAAAAGAAACATTTTCAAGGGGGCTGGCCGCTTGTATGACCCAGCCTTTCAAGTTCTTTTAAGGTTGAAAGTCCTGTACTATTAAAGGTAAGATAAGGGAGCGCTGTGGTCGCTGTCCAGTGGACGTGCAGTGTGTTGTTTGTCATTTTTCTGTCTCTATCTTCTCACTCATTTATTCAGCCAGAGAAAATAGAGGTGTGTTTTGAACATGAAGGGTTTGGGGCAGATCACCAAGCTCTTTTCTCCTCTCTCTTCAGCTGAGCCTCTGCCTCTGATGGACCTGTGTCGACGGGTGGCCCGCCTGGCGCTGGGCCGGGATCGACTTCAGGAGATCGAGAGCCTTCCTCTTCCTCAGTCCCTCAAAAATTACCTCCAGTACCAGTGATCAACACCAGTGCAACCAACTGGAAGTACAGGGACACGAAGCAGGTCGTCGGAGCGTCTGTAGATGGATGATAACAGGATGAATTTAGCAGCTCACAGAGAGGATGATCTACTGAAGAATGTTCACACTGGGAGCAACGTGCCTCAAATTGATCTGTAAAAGGACAGATGCTATGACTGTGGATGTTCTGACAGGGGTTCCAGCTTTCAAACAAAGAATTGGACAAAAACAGCTTCTTTTTTTTCTTTTTCTTTAAAGCTGCTTTTCCATTCAACTTGGACTTGAAATAAATTATTGATGACCTTGTCCCACCAGTGTTTCACTCATCCACAGTGAAAGCCCCTCCTCAGATGGCGGTGCGGTTAAGTGGTGGACGTGACAGTGGTAAACAACCACTGCCACCTGTCGGTAAGAGTGGGAACAGCACAGAGTAAGCACACTAACCCCCATCCACAGATGCCTTTCTGACACACGGTCAGAGACCATATCATTGCTGCAGGTGTCTGGTCATCTTCTCCACTGGCACAGGTGGTGGGCTGCAGAGTTTAAGCCACCAAGGAGATTTTAGCACTGATGTTGTCTTTATGCGAATGCCTCGGGGGTCCAGTCCACATGCTCATGCTGCACACAGAGTACATCAAGACATATCTGCTGGTTTATAAACACTTGCTGGGAGCTAAGGCCTTTACAGACATACATCATTATTGATCTGTGTGTTTAAGTAATGGCTCTGTTCTACGTCCATAGCTGGGATGTTTAGAATTGACTGTGCTTGGTGAAGTGTGCAGGAAATTTGGTACCGTAGGCAGTAGTGAGTCACAGTATGAAGAAAGACCGTTTTTCCAAGATGAACTTTGAATCCATGATCACTGTTAGTGTTTACACCTTTTCACTGATTATCTTACCAATGCACAAGTACAGAACTGCAATGTACAAGTGCAGTAACGTCGAATGAAACGTGAGAAATTACAGAGGTTCTAATGAATTTTATTAATAATTTAAACATATCTTCAAACTGGCTCGTTTTATTTTATTTCTTTCTTCTATTTTTTTTTGTCTGTATTATTTTGTGTAACAAAATATTCCAAACTGATGTGAGATTCTAAAAGATTCCTGATTTGTGATCAGCCGGCTGCAGTTAGAAGGTGTGATTCACACCTGTGTCCTGTGGAAACGTTTCAAGGTCTCATGTGTTACGATCCTTCCATAAAGAGACCTGCGTCTCAAAGGGGCTTTAAGGACCAGACAGGACAAGGCTGCTTGTTTCTCACTGAACAGGGATCGTTTCTCACAAGACACTAAATCATCTATGATGATGTCAATTTGCAACCAAAGTATCATATTTAAGCTCTGGGGTGTAGACGCGTGTGCGAGACCTGTCGGCCGTTGTCCTGCTGTCCAGCTCATGCTAATACGCTGTTGGCACAGAGAGACACCTGCTGTTTTTTGTAGCACCCTGCTGTAGCTCGCTGGTAGCAGACAGCGTCAGTATGCTTTCTACACAACTGTCTTAATGACCACAAATGACGAACTAATACTGTCCGCAGAGACCTGAGCAGGTCGAGGCTCAGTGGATCCAAGAATAACGAGCAGGATGTTGGGACATTGTTGTGGCTGCAGCAGCGCAGAAGATGCGCTTTTGGGTTAGGACAGGATACTGATGAGCATTGCACAAACACACGTACGTGCACACACGCACCCTGAAGACCAATCACGTTTTATTTTCTACAGATGACTTGAGTCACTTTTTAAAATGTATGTTTTTATCCTCCATTCTAATTATTATTGTTGTGAGTGTGGGGTCTGAATCTTATGATGATAGGATGACGACAGCATTTATTTATCACACGCTAGTTCTGTGTTTGTTAAACTGATCAGTGATGGTTACATTCAGGTAAATTTAGTACAAAGATGTTAGTGATGAAGGGAGACAGAAATCAATGTTTCTTCAATGCTGCTTTTTTTATATTATTATTATCATTATTATTATTATAATTATTATTATTATCATCATTATTAATATTATTGTTTGCAATGGTGATGGTCTTGTCTCCTATTTTGTCAGTTAGAATGATGAGAGAGGGACCATTTTTTTTCGAAAGTAGTGGAATGTATGGACAGACGGTGCAGCTGAGATGTCAAGACGTATGAAATGTGAATAAAAGCCAAGTGACTTTAAAAATGCATTTGTTTGTTTGTGTTTCTTTTCCGTACCCACTCCTTCCTGCAAAGTAGGCACGGAAATAACTGATGGTTGTTTTATATGTGGCATTAAAGGGGACATATTATGAAGGGTGAAAATAACATTAATTGGATGTCGAAGCCACTACCAAGTGAAAAACAGCCCTTCCCACCCTTTTGTCTTGCACTTATTCTGCCTCACATCTTGTATTTGATGAACCCCCAAAGTGGATAAGACGGCGCTGGAACACCACCCTGCAGAAAAGAAGGGATAAGTGACCACGATATGTCATTCAGATGATGGGATCACCAGATCACTGTGTCATCAAAGTCTACACAAGTCTGTTAATGAATACATTCATTTCAAAACATCTAAAACATGCAGGGAACTGGATTGGGAACCACTGCATTTCAGTTTCTGAAAAATTCATGCCTCCTTTAGAAGGAAAAAACGTAGAGCTGCAAGAAGATCCAAATGAGTTTGGTCATTGCAGAATCTTAATTAGTGTCAGGATGCGCTCAGTCTACAGCATGTGTCGTAGAAGGTTAAACTGCATTACAGATTACCTGGATATAAGTTCACATCTTCTGTCAAAGCTGCTGTTTTATACATCAGAGGGTGAGTGG